>JAODAC010024121.1:35500-60379 GCA_027575185.1 Mimaenictus wilsoni
AGCTATCGACTTGAAATTTTGACATAATATTCTCGAATAATTGACAATTGATTAAAACTATTTCTACAAAATTGATTTTCTGCAGTTTTGTACTGAAAAAAGCTATACATTTTGAATATTTAAAGGAGTTTAGGTCAAGTTTGGTTAGTTAGGATTGTATAATATAAAGTAAGAGGTAAATGGCACCATGAACTTCAAAGACATTAACAAAGTCTTTCATTTTGAACAAATTCATTACTCATAGGATCAAAGTTCAAGAAACAGCTACATCGGTTTGTAATTCCATTATAACATAATTAATGTTAATAATATGATGTTATAATGACTATAATGATTGCTATCAAATTATTATTAACGTACCAACGAAAATACAGATATACTAATAGAAAAGTATCAATATTATTCAATTAAACAACTTTACACCTTCTAAAATCATAAACATTTCCGTTAAGTCATAAATCATTCAATAAAACTACAATAACTCATCTTATTACGACTTTAATACTCGATATTAAGCTATTACGTATTACTGTCATCTCTATTGAAGTACTTAACAGTCGTTAAAACAAGTTTACCTATATTTTATTCATTAATTTCTAGTTTTATTCATTAATTTTAATTTTGAAGGTTGCTTAGAAACTTATGATCTTGACCTGCGATGGTGGTTTAAAAGATTCTTTTTATAATTTTTAGAATAAATTAAAAAATATATTTGATTATACTACAATCATTATCCTAAATGACATTTCTTCTTCGTATTGTTCAAAAAATGTTCGTAAAACTAGTAATTATATCGATTTGTGTTAGAAGGTTAATATCTCTATGCCAAGACTTTCTTTCTGTGTCAGTCGGACGGACTTCAACTTGAATGATTCGAGAGAACCGTTATCTCATAGTAATTGTCGAAATTTTGGACTGCAACTATGAGAGGCATCATTTTTTTTACAATAAATCAAAGTAGCTATCAAACTCGACTAGAATTCTCGTGTTTTACTTCAAGTGTCGTCTCACGTACGCTTTTGAATGGGACATAGTGATATGTTTTTTACGTGCACAACATATGTTCTTGTATTTTTCCTATTGATAAGATGGGGATCAACTATGTATACAGGCTGACGATTGTACTCGATGATAAGATCATCAATGGATGAGTTGAGCTTTAAATTCCGGAGTTTCTGGATTAGAGGCTGCTGCTACTGATAAATCGTATCGGGCAATCTCACTAAGATTTAGACATACAATTCGCAATTAAAATGAGATAAAATGCGTTGATTAATGCCCTGGGCAAGAATTAGGTGATAAATCGGCGCCTTAGGCATGAAATCGTCTAGAATTTGAGTTTAATGAGAGACGTTACCCCGACTATTTTACGACTGCCTCCTCACGAGTTTCAGTATTGCAAGACTATCTCTGCAGGTAACTGCATCGATCTATTTATATACCATTAACGCCGATATATCAGTCAATTTTGAACGAATGATGTTAATTCAATCAGTTAAAACAATCGTCTCAATAATTAGTACTTTCCAATGTAATTCTCCATTTAAAAAAATGTGCTTGTCCATTTTTTATCGGTGGGCTACGATTATTGGGGTTAATATAATGAAATAATTGCATTTATCCCATGAGCCAATGAGAATAAAAAGTTGCCACTTGGAAACTGTTTAAAAATAATCCTTACAGCATAATTCTAAAAATCCAATGTAAAACGGATTGATATTTATCACAGCTATTACAGATTAAGTACAATATTCCACATCACGGTGCATTATTCCCCGAGTATGTAGTACGTAATTAGAATACCAATTATATGCATATTTCGATGCTGTTGGAGAAAAATGCCATAACACATTGGCACCGGCTTGACATTTACAAGCATATTTAATGAGGTCGATGTCACGTGCGTTTTTTACACAATACAATCTTGAAACGATATTAGGACATTGTTCGATCGATGGCTGAATTCCTCGCACATATTTTCACCAATTTGTAACAATTCAAAAAATCAAAACATACATTAAAAAAGGCACGTTTCTAAAAACTTAACTAGCTTTTGTAAGTTTTATATAATTCCGAAATAAAAATGAATACAAGTAATCAAGTCGTATTGTTCGTGCTGTGCAGAGAACTGGTTTCCATACATTATTAATTAACAATTATGCGATATATGTGCATTGTTCGAGTTTGACGCATACTCGCCGCAGATATGCATTGATATTGAGTGTTATATGTGATTGGTATATTGGAATAAGCGTGTGCGTCGATCAAAATTTCGATTGTGCGCCGATCATTGATCATTTTCGATATTATGCTCGACGCGTTTTTTCTTCTTTGAGACGTGTGCGTCGCCTTTAATCTTGCAGCGCTTTATTTGCTGCGAATGCCATGAATGGCCAACACTTGGGCGTTTAATCACGTTTAATAATTTGCCACACGCAGTTTTACCATCGACGCCACGGCGTGGACCTGTTTCGATAATCATTATGGTGCATTATGCGCCATTCCGGTGCGTGATAATAAACAGCAAATTTTATTAATTTCTTGCATGTTGACCCACAATATTGCTTCGATTAATTTGACCCTCAAATGTAAATATTCCTTTTTTATTGCACTTCATGCTGAAATCGGATGTAATATTTACATTGTAAAGAATTAAACTTATGTGCTTTAGGCATTATTATGAAATGCCTAAGGCATTCAAAATCAAAGTTTATTAAGAATTAAGGCCTACCAATTTAAGACACGGATACATATTAAAGATGTCTCTTGGCACGTTTACATCTTGAAACCTTTGAATGCATTCTTTATGAGATTGATTGAATTTGCATTTGCACATTTTCAATAATAGCACTTGAGCTAGGGCTGCTGCGCTTAAATCGCACTGGTCTATAAAATTAATGTTCTGTTCTGTTTTTCGGTTGTATGGCGTTTAACGTCTTCCGAACACGTTAGCTTTCCCCCCGCCTGATAGGGTTTCACCGTACGTGAGTTAGCATATAAGGTTCTTTTTACGGGTATGAGTTACAGGCCCATGCCCAATCCTCCTCCTTATACAGGATTTGGAAAAGAGTACGAGATATTAAATATAGCGACACCGGGAATCGAACCCGGGACGTTTACGTTACAACGCCTGTGCTTAACCTTTACGCCACGCACTCCACAAAATTAATCTAATATTTAAAAAATCAGCTGCAAAGTAATTGAACTATTCAACTATACAAGATTAAATGATGCGTCAATTATTCATCTTTATCATCATCTTCTTGTCTGACATGTCTAAAGACCGTGCAGATCACTGCCCTATCAATTCATTAAGGCCACTTGTTCCGGATAGAAATACGCTGGTAACGCCTTAAAAAAAGTGAGAACTTCGTAGATGATTCATTGATTCAAAAATGTATTTTATATCTTCAGGGCATGAGACATGCTATAAATATAAGGTTCTTTAATATAAGGTTAAGGTTTTTTAAGCATATGAGGTTCTTTTTACGGGAATGAGCCCAATCCTCCTCCTTATTCAGGACTTGGGAAAGTGTAGAGTACAAGATATTAAATATAGCGACACCGGGAATCGAACCCGGGACGTTTACGTTACAACGCCTGTACTTAATCTTTATACCACGCACTCCACAAAATTAATGTAATATTTAAAAAATCAACTGCAAAGTAATTGAATATTACAATATCACAAAGAAAAAAAAGACTGATACAACTATACAAGATTAAATGACTCGTCAATTATTCATCTTTATCATCATCCTCTTGTCTGACATGTCTAAAGACCTGAGGGAAATACAATGATGTAATGCAATTATTCCGATATACAACGTGTCGACCCGTCTCCTCCAATCAATGTAATTAGCTTAATAACAATTGGTTATCAGATAGTTATCGCTCTATTGCAAAGTGATTATCCTAACACATATTATAATGAACTCTGTACATTTGCATATTAACTCTTGTACGTCTAAGACAAAGTGAAACGCACAAACAGAACTCTTGATTATGTAAAATCCAATTAAACACAATAATGTGTCAAGAGTGTCTCAAACGGTTAAACTTCGAACCATAAAGATAATTATAGTTTTTGTGGTACAAACATGGCTATAAATTGATATAGCTGTAGGCTGATTAATAAATTTCGATTGTCTTAATTACGGCTTTCAAATCAAATCTATTTTAATTATTCATAAATTTCGAGTGTTTGCTAAAGTGACTAATAACTATGTTTACTTATTTTTATAGCATGCCTCATGCCCTAAAGACATAAAATACATTTTTGAATCAATGAATCATCTACGAAGTTCTCACTTTTTTTAAGGCGTTACCAGCGTATTTCTATCCGGAACAAGTGGCCTTAATTAATTGATAGGGCAGTGTAGTGATCTGCACGGTGGTGTGCGTCTATCAGTTTCAGTAAAATTCCCCCCACCCCTGGGACTGCCAGTTTGGTATATCAGGGGCTACGGCTGTTACATCACGTACTCGGTTCACTGGTGCTTTCGTCAATTTGTTTTTGTCGAAGAACTTCATAGATATAGTTATCTACCGCTTTCCAGTAATGCTCGTAGTCAATGATCAGTGTAACGATACAATCGACAGCTAGTTTTTGACCAATCAATTTTTGCGAGACCTTCCGTGCGCTGTTCCAGTTCCAGTTCCAGACATTGATATTGGCTGTGTCTTCTTCGCCGCAGTAATCACATTCAGGAGTGACGCGTTTTTCAATTTTGAAGAGATACTCCCCAAAGCACTCATATCCTGTTAAAAACTGCGACATCCATCTTGAAATTTGCCCATGTTTCCGTCCCTGCCATGGCTTTGTATCGGGGATTAGGCGTCTCCATTCCTCCTGCCATTTTCCATGAATTTCGTCTAGAGTAGGGTTCGCACCCGCCCTCTGCCCTTGCTATTTTTGTATCCATGCTTCAGCTGTTACTTGGAGGCGGATGTGGATTGAAGGAATACCGGCGATTACCAAGTATGCACCAGTGGAAGTTGTACGGTAGGCAATAGTTACGCCAATTGTAAGCATCTTTTGCACAGAGAGTAACGAGGTTCTGGTTTGACGCCGTTTCATTGCGACGTGCCATAAAGAGGCAGCATACATCATGATGGACTGCACTGCTCCTGCAATTAGATGTCTCCTGCTAGATCAAGGCCCTTGTTTCGGTCTGAAAAGTCGACATATTTTCTGTTCTGCTTGGCTTGCCTGTTTTACCACTTCCTCTGCATGTTTGCTGAAGGTTAACTTCGAATCTATAGTAATTCCTAGGCATTTTATGTAGCGGAAGGGGGTCACCTCTGTGTCGCATAGCCTGACGGGAGTATCAGGCATGTGTCGGCGTCCCATAATAAATGCCACTACTGTTTTTTTTCCCTCTTGCAATGTTTTCCTCGATGAGGTGGCCAAGATTGCTTCGGTCCAGATATTTGGTGATGATGGTAATGTCATCGGCAAATGCTCTTATTTTCGAACCAGCAGTAAGTTTCGTCTCTACCACAGGATCGTATAGAATGTTCCAAAGTGTCCTAATATAGAACCTTGGGGAACTCCGCATATCTTTCTAATTGTTCCCCCGGTGTCCCCGATTTGCAGAAAACGGTCGGAAAGGTAACTACCAATGATATTGTATACATAGGGATTCACCTCGCGATTACGTAGGTTTTGCATTATGGTATCCCAACGTGAAGAATTAAAAGTGTTTCTAACATCAATAGCAATCACAGTGTACGCTTACCATCTGCTTGGTTTGCGTTGTCGACCATATTTTTCTGAATCCGTATTGGCGTGGGGAAAGATCGTCACTGCGTTCAATATCGCATTTTAGACGGTTACATATGAGGTGCTCCATTAGTTTCCCAGTCACGTCCAGCATGCATATGGACCAGTATGTTGTGTAAGAGTCCGGTAATTTTTTCGCTTTAGATATTAATATCAATTGGGCCAACTTCCAGATCGCTGGGAATATACCGTTCCTTGGATATATAAAAGACGTTAAAGAACATATCCGGATTAACATTTCTCGGAAATAGCTGATACTAATATGCAAGACCGCGATTTTTGTGGTTTTCATGGTGGCCATTGAAGCTGATCGAAGTTTATAATATTACATGGGAGTGGCAATATAAAAATGTGATTTACTCGGAAACTAGAAGATTTAAGTACTTGTAAGACACATCAAAATATTGCAAAAAACAGCTGAATACAACTTATGCAAGTTTGTAATATTTGCCATTTTCATGGCGGCCTACGGCCTACATTTAAAAAATCACCTCACCAAATTTATGTAGTTAGATTTTGTAGTTAACTTCGATAAACTAATATATTTTGATATAAATATGTTGGCAATTTGCATACAATACAAATCAGACTAAATTTCAAATTGCATAACAACGACCGTAAATGTAAAGGCACAGTAAAGATTTGCGAGAACAATTTATTTGTACTACTGCATTCAGCAGTACATTTGAATTTCATTTTGTTTTATCGTCTCTACTGACAGTACGGGATTAAGACGGTTAAAGACTAGAAACAACCGTGGCCGTACCCAAATTGACGATTTGTTTACAAATTTACGAACCGAGAACGTCGCACATTTTCTCTTATTTGTTGCTTCTTATTTTGCTAGTAAGAAATTTTATGCAACTCAATATGTAATTGCAGAATGTTGAACTTTTGGTAACTGATCGCCATAAATGTTACAACGGATTAAATGACTTTAGTATTGGAATAGTTGAAACTTTTACGAATCTTGGAGACATCAAAGGAAAATTTATTGCTTAGGGAATGTCATAAGACTATGTTCATGGTAAAATGTCGGAGAATAATACATAAGAAAGGCAGCAGAATGAGGAGGCATGGGGGTGGCTAGGGTTGGCGGAAGCGTGTCGAAGCCGTACAGCATCGGGAAGGGGTGAGGCAGGGGTGTCCGCTGAGTCCCCTGCTGTTCAATCTGTATGCTAGTGAATTAGAGAGCGTGCTAATAATGGGTCAGGATGGAGGGGTGGTGATTGGTAAGAATAAGGTGTGGATGCTTGCGTATGCGGACTTTAGGGAGGTGTGAACGGTTTATGGATAAGAGAGATCTGATAGTGAATGGGGAAAAAACCAAATGGATGGAGTTTCGAAAGCCGGGTGGAAGGAGCTGACCAGTGAGCCTGAAATGGAAGGGAAAGGTGCTTGAGAAAGTCGAGGTATTTAAGTACTTTGGCTTTCACTTCAAATATACTGGTGTATGGAAGGAGAGCTAGGTGTGCATGGGAGAGAGAAAGGGATAAATGAGGGAAGGTGTGGGGTGGAAACTGGGATATTGCTGTGAGAATGTGGGATGCATGCGAGGGGCCCACTCTTATCTATGGGGAAGTATGGGGGCTAGATGAATGGGAAGAATTAGAGCGAGAACGATCTGGTTTCTGAAGAGCTTGATGGGGTTGGAGAAATCGACCCCAGCGTACGTGGTTCTACAGGTAGCAGGCAGAATGAGCATGAAATGGGAAGCGGTTGCAAGAGTGGTGAGATACGAGGAAAGATTAGCGCGAATGAGGAATGCAAGGTTAGTTAGGAAGGTGTGGAAGTGGTGTAGGAGCAGAGGGTCCAGTGAGTGGATGGTTAGGCGACGGCGGGCGTATGAGGAAGCGATGAGGGGGAGGGGAAGAGAAGTCGAGGAGCAGGTAAGACAAGAGCGGATAATGGGCAGTATCTACAACCCAGGGTACGAAAGAGTACAGGTTATCGGGAGGTGGCCTTGGTACTTTGGAGATAGGGGTAGAAGCGGACGTGAGAAGGCATTGCTGGTAAAGGCTAGGTGTGGCTCAGAGGAGAGAGGCAGAAAGGTCTGGATGGGGCAGGAATACACGAAATGATTATTTTGTATGGCAGGGGTGGACACATGGGAGCACTTGGCAAGGGACTGTGAAGGACTGAAGAAGGAATGGTTTGGGTCCCAAGGAAGAGGAGGGAATATTGTCGGAAAATGGTGCTGGAAAAGAAAATGAGAAGGGCAATCTTGGGATGATAATTGTACTGTTATAGATATAGTTTATAAATGAAGTATTCGTTGTGTTAAGTTGTTATTATTTATTTATTGAATTTTGTAAGTATGCAATACTGAGGCTGGAATGCCAATAAAGGTTATACATATATACATAATATACATAAGAAAGACCTTATAATCTACAGCAAATATGAATTATGATATTAAGTATAAATTAATAATATTATATGTCTATAAATATGTTTAGACATGTTTGCTCTATTCCGTTTTCAATATCGTGACTTTGCTAATTACGATGTAGCGTAAGATGTATTAACGTTGAAAATAACAGCAAATTACATATTAAAACATGAACTTAATTGGTTATTTTAAAGAGTGACGAGTCATGTAATCAGTTTTGAATCACCGTTCAGACTTTTAAATATATTCATTTTTATTCGTACATTAAAAAATATGTTTTCATAAAAAATGAGATTTTGAACCCGGTTCTTTTCATCTCATCAAACGCTCCGAAGAAAAGTAATTTAACCTATTTTAAATTATTTAATCCTAACTTTTCGTACTCCAAAATTACTCTAAGTAAATTATATTTTACATGTTGAAGTTGTATATTCTATGATAAAGTAGACATTTTGTATTTTAAAAATCTCTCTAAAACTCAGAAATTTTTCTAAATGAAGCATTTTAACATATTTAACCGACTATACTTGAAGGGGAAACTTTTGTTATCAGGCCCAAACAATTAAAAGTACTCTTAATCAATAGATAAAGTATTCAAGAATATTTCGTTAAAATTTCAAATCGATTTTTGTCGTATTTACGAAGTTATAAAGCTCTTAAAATATATTCGTATGATTACTCAACTTTGAACACGTTTTTCTCACAACATCGTTTCCGATTTTGCGTACACTATTTAGAAAATTCTACTAAACCGATTCAACTGAATGATGACTCATTTTAGATTATTAAATTCTCCCGAATATGACGTCAATAATTTTTGGCGAAAATTCACTTAAAATTTAAAATTTTATAAAAACATGTAATTTCATTACTACTATTTCTTGAAAATATTCGACGTCATATTCTAGAAAATTTTATAAATTTTGCCATAACTTTTCGCTTTCTCATTTACAGTGAAAATTATAGACCCTAAAGTGTACGCAGCTGAGCATCGTAATAAAACGAAGGGATATAAACATGTCAGCATTTTTAAAATTAAATGTCGTTTTTAATGTGACCATGTGACAAAATACAAAGTTTTTTTTCAATTGAAAAATACTATAACCTATTAAAATGTTACCCTGCATACGTCAAAATAGTATATTCCATCTTAATACCAAGAAAGCTCATAAAACCTTCCGAAAAATCGAAGAAACAGCAATTTGAAATGTCGAAAAATTAAAGAAATCAATGCGAAACTTCATTTAATAAAGAAATTAATGGTATTTGTCTGAAACCTAGCATACATAATTACACAATTCTCAGCACGTCACGACAAATCGCAATTTATTAGATTGGAAATTCAAGTGCACTTGTGAAATTATTGACAATCAGATTTCCCTTCATACTCCAAGTACTCACAATAATGAACGAATGAACGAGGAATAATGTCGGAATATTACCTCCTGGGAAGAAAAGGTTGAAAATCTCAGTTCGTGCATCAGTACAAAATGAAAAAACGTCTCGTTTGGAAAAAAACGCCTACTCTGCCTGAAGAGCGAATGCATAATCGATATGATTATTAATATGGTTATAGGTTGTGTATTAGACATTGTAGACAATTGCGGCGAAGCACGACGCTTGTACTTGACATGAACAATAATAAATTGTTCGAAAACGAAGCACAGTACAGCGGGACATCAAGCACAGTTTGTCTGGGTACAAGACCGTCAATCGAAAACAATTGATTGCACATCGCACACCCACTCGCAATCAGCACATTTTTGCACATGATTCGCATGATTTTCTCAAGCGGTTGTTGCCTCTCTCTCGCAGGCGAGTGCCCGCGAGTGTGAAGACCTTTGTAAACAATCTGTTTACAACCTGCCAATAAAATAAATAACTTTGCACCGATAGTTATTATTATACCCTTGACGCAATCAAACGCCGATTGGCACGAAAATTATTATTTATGAACGTCGTAACTTGCGATTGTATTAAATCATTCTGAAAAGATACACATTTTTCTCTGGATTGATGTGTGCCATCACAATTTGTAAGGCAAGACGCGATTCTTCTCTAATCTGCATCGTAAAAATGTAGATTTATGATAATTGCATGCATATTAATGAATCGCGGCAAGTTGGATGGATCGTGCGCCTCGTAAATGTGCGAAGCATATTAATTACACTTTGAATTATCGACGCTTTCTTTAATTAATAACTGCTTTGCTTAAAGGTTCATCATCCTATATTTATGGAAAATTGATAGGCGTAATGAAAGTGCATTCACATGCTAGGCAAATTGCAAAATTCGTTGCAAAGTCATAAAATGCTATGTTTACATTCAGCTTGGAATGAATATGAAATTAATATTATATTTTATGTTTATTACACAACATATAAGTCATTTATAATGAAATGAAAATGTTTTACCACAATCTACATGAATTGGTTTACTTTTCAGGGAATTGATTACAAAAAACACAAGTTATAAAGCTTGAAAGTTGAACTTCATAAATTTAATTCATCTGTCATCCCAGCGAAGTTTGCTGAAAATTAGTATGTTTAAAGATTCCATTTTTATTCATAATTTCATAATCCTGTAATTATAAATCACGCATCAATCAATTCAGGGTGAAATTTGCAAGAAACCCCTGAAACACTTTATATACTTTAATTACATAAAAACTATATTATAACTTATGAAAGTTGAATTTACATCCATATTTTCGTTGTCACAAATATGACTTGTCCCAAACATTACAAATTGCAAAATTCGTTGCAAAGTCATAAAATGCTATGTTTACATTCAGCTTGGCATGAACATTAAATTAATATTATATTTTATGTTTGTTACAAAACATATAAGTCGTTTTAAAATCATTTATAGTGAAAGGAAAATGTTTTACCACAATCTACATGAATTGGTTTACTTTTCAGGGAATTGATTACAAAAAAAAACGACATAGAATGAAAACTATTAAGCTGAAAGAAATAAATCTTATATGAACAGATTAGTTTTTAAATTGTCTATTTATGCGTGAAGTTTTGGTAAGTTTCGTTCAAGTGTACAACAGTTATGAAGCTTGAAAATTTAACTCATTCAATTCATTCCATTTCAGCTTCATTTTTCTGCTTCTTTAATTCGCTTTTTATTTATTTACAACACTATTGATAATACTTTGATAACATGAAAATCATGACGTGTGAATCATAATATATTTGATGTTTGTTTCAAAACATAGAAGATCATTGTATGATCATTTTCAATGAAATGGAAACAGTCTATATTAATTTATTTACTTTTCAGAGAATTGCTTGCAAAATACGAAATAAAATAAAAACTAGTACATTATCGTACAAATCGTACATTAATCGATTATTATTGTTATTAAATAATCTAACTATGTGTGAAGTTTCCTTAAGTTTCATTCAGGTACATAATAGTTATCAAGCTTGAAAATTGAATTTCATAAATTTTATTCATGTACTGCTTCATTATTCAAAATAAAACGTAATAAAATGAACACTTTTAAGGCAAAATTAATAAATCGTACATCAATCGATTTGTTATTAAATAATCTACCTGTGAGTGAAGTTTCTTTAAGTTTCGTTCAGGTACACCCAGGTTAGAAAGCTTTAAAGTTGAACTTCATAAATTTAATTCATCTGTCATGCCAACAAAGTTTTCTGAAAATTAGTATGTTTAAAGATTCCATTTTTATTCATAATTCCCATAATTCTGTAATTTTAAATCATGCGCCCATCAATTCAGGATGAAATTTGCAAGAAACTCCTGAAATACTTTATATACTTTAATTACTTAAAACTATATTATGACTTATGAAAGTTAAATTTAATTCCATCCATATTTTCGTTGTCGCAATTATGACTTGTCCCAAACATTGCACATGTATGAATATTTGCTTCATGGCTATATATACAAATCTTACACCAATCGATTCAGAAGAAAATTTTCAATAATTTACAAGAAGATTTTTTCAGATTTATTACTTATGAGTGATGTTATAAATCTCTGAAATTGAGTCTTAAAATGTCTTTATATTAAGGATGAAATAATGATTTTTAGTCATTTCAATTGCATTTATCTCACGAGCCAATGATTTATGAATTGTTTTATCGATGATGCGATTAAGTTGACATCTCAAGCTGTTTCCATTCGCGTATGGAATGGGTGTGCATGTTGCCAATTAGATTTATTTATGACTATATTGTAGAGATAAGAATGTCGAGATGAGAGCACGACATGGATTTGATCACGCTTGGATGACAAATTACTTAAGGATGATTTTTTTATCTTTAAGTTTCTTTTGCTTGTTTTAAATTCTTTATTATTTCTTATTTTTATTATTTGTTATTTCTTCAGAAGAAAGAAATAACAAAAATGGATTATTCTATCGATATTTACATAAATATATTTAATGAATGTTTGCTTAGGAGTATAAATAAAAAATGAACTAAAAATATGGTTAACAAGGATTAGACTTGGGAGTAAAAATATAAACTGGGTCACATGAGAGCTTTTTATTCATGAATGATAAATGCTGACAACAAGCATGCACATGCACTCTGATCAATTTAATTTGTAGTCGATAGTATTGCAAACTACTTTGAGGTTAAATCATATCAGGTGAATTATAGTGATTTAGTCACACAGCATAAGCCTAGTTAGCTTTCAATCTCATTCTTAATATCTTCAAGGATAAGTAACTTTTGGTAAATTTGTTAAAATAGATACTCTAATCTTGTTTTTGTCATAGCTGTTTTTAAAAATATCAATTTTTGACTAAATAACGAGCGTTTGAACTTTTTTGGTGTTGCCGGCGTGGTTCTAATCGGAGCAAGTGACCCTATGAAAGAACGAGGAGATTAGAGTTGTTTGGCTCACTCGTTGGGTGCTTTATATGTACACTAGGGTGTGTGTTCGCGTCCTCCTGTAACCATCAGTCCTGGGATATGCGGAGGACTTGTAGGAATTTCAATGTATAACCTTCCTCTTCTAATTGTTCGTCTATCATCTTATCGGCTAGGATGCTCCGACGTAATTTTCTATTATTTGCCACGAGTCCCCGCTTTTAAACAGGAGAGCTATCGTGTTACTCGCTGAGAGTTGGTGTTTGGGCGTGCGAGCCCAAAACTCGCATTTTTAGTGCGTTCAGCATGAGCCAGAGCGTCGAAGATCGAGGCAATATTTAGACTTCCGGTCATGCCTGTTCAAGTCCAATATTTTCATAGAATTTGGTCTAGTTTTAAAAAATTTTGTATTTCTTGACTCAGCATTTTGTAAACTCTCGGTCGTTGGGGACAATAAAACATCTGCGAACCAAACCCAGCAATTGCGAGTGGTAGGTCGCTACGGGGTGATACCGCGTGGTACCGTTGTGTATCGCTGAAGGGAAAGAGAAAGAGAGAGAGAGAGAGAGGAAGAGAGACAGAGAGAGGAAGAGGGAGAGAAAGAGAGAAAGAGAGAGAGAGAGAGAGAGAGAGAAAAAGAGAAAGAAAAAGGGAAAGAGAAAGTGTCACTGCGGTACTGACCGTTGTAGCTTAAGTTAGTTTTTAAAATTTCAAAAGGAATCAGTCTCAAACTAGAATCCGAAGCAAACACACCTACCCTACAAACACAATCCTCAACTTCCTTCGGCTAGTATCGCTCTTGGGGCTCACCAGCAGTTCTGAGTTTTCTCATGCGTCACCTTCCACAAGAAGCGCAAGATTCACGGGATTGCAAACTTTTACAGTTGGTCTTTCAGTTGCTGTTCTGCAGTACATTTATAGTGAGACCATTTTTCTGCACTCGAAGAATGTGTGCTCGGATTCACCGCTAGTTTTACAAATGTGATTGATTTTAATTCTATAAAATTCTTACAAACCAACTGCCCTTCTTCCCACCTCCGCCTACATCTTTAAGCGGGAGAAGGCCGATATCACCCTCTAACAGCGGCATACCTAGCTGGGTACACCGCCCACAATCATACCTCGAAGCGCGCCCTGCCTGTCTCAGTCTCTCCTGCCCACAGGGTTCCTCTCTGCTCGTAGCTACACACATAAAGCTGAGCAGGCATGTGATCGTTAGGCTTATCCGTGATAAGACACTTTCGAGACTTAGATTAAGGCACCAAACGCGTCGTGCAACCACTTAAATCTACTCCAAGAGCGTCTTGTGCCTCTATGCTATCTTTATTAACCACTTGACGACGTGAAACACATGTGGTGCATACTAAACAGCACAAAAATTCTTTTACGCCAGACTAAATAAAGATAATTTGGCGACAAATGTAAAAAAGGTCTCTAACTTGCCTCGCCGTTTTCAACAATCCCTATAATATCGTTTGAACTTAACGAAGCGATTTTCAACCAAAATTCCTCCTTATTATGACCAAACATCAAAAACTAACCATCAAAGTAGAAAAAATTCTACGACAAAGTCTAGTTAAACAATAACCACGAAAAATTGCAAACTAGTCAGTTGCGTAGTTTTCGAAATATTTTGATTACAGTGCTTGGAAACATGGATTTGAGTAAGACGCGTTTGAAAATTCATTGATGCATAAATCAATTCAGTCAATACCAAACTCTTTCGGCTATAACTTCATCATTCTTGCATTTTTTATCTGAAACTTGCTTCAGACATTTTTAAGATTATAAACTTTAAGAAAATCAAAAATAATTAAAAATCGATTTTTTGACCCAAGAAAATTACCAAAAATTAATCAAAAAAAAAAGAATTTAACAACTTTAAATCAATTTAAAATAATTGATTATCTCAAGAAACTTGATCGTAACCAATTAAATTTCAAACATCGAATGCATTTGATTCAATGACCTGGATTTAGAATAGAAATCCGCCGAAATTTGAATTTCTTATATCTGTGTAAAGGTTATCAATCTATCAATAAATTTGTTAAAATATTAAAATAAATTTGCAAATACCATATCTGAGCAAAATTGTACAATTTTTCTCCATAAAGCACATTTTTATTGCTTAAAATAATATTTTCGGAGTAATTAAACGATAATTAAGACGTGTATTAAGCCATTTAGTTATTAATGGGCAGCGTTTTTAATCAACATGATTGTATTCAATTTAATCGAACCAAAAACGTTTAGCGTTTAGTAGAAAATCAAGGCAATGCCGAAAAGCCGAGATAAACGGTAACGTTTAAAACGCACAGCGTTTAAGGCGATTTCGTCGACGTTAATTAATCACCGTCGAAATTAGTTTGTAGTTGCGCGCAGGAATATCTTAATTATATCTCAATCATTTAAGGATTGTTTCCACACGCTGATGTTGAACGGCGAATCGTGATTCAATCATTTATCTTATTCTAATCGACTTGGCGTTTGTTGCGCAAGTCGAGGGCAAGAACAAATGTTTAAACTTTTAATAGATTTAATAGTGCTCTTATTATTTCAAAGCCATGATGTGTATGCGCCGAATTACTTTCATTGCAATTTAATGATGGATGATTAATTGTCGAGTATACGAGATACGTTGTTTCGTCATTTACTTTTTAATTTTGAGGAAAAAATGGGGGATTACTTTGGAAAGTGCTAATTATTAAACCAGAATATAATTAGCACATGGAATTGAATAATATGTGATCAAAAATGAAATATTAATAGATCAATGCAGATACCTGCAAACTCCTTAAGCCCAGCAAACGTGTAATTCTTGTGGGGTCGGCCGCAAAACAGTCGGAAGTTTTTGGGATGTTTACACCTCGAAGTCTTTAAATCACCGGCACGCTAACTAAACAGATGCATTTTTGGGAAGTCTTCGAGCTTCGATTAGACTGTAAACCATGTATTAACAGCATATTTGTTTAACAAAGTAAATGGAAGTAATATTGCCGAAGCACGACCGATTTTTTTCTTACAATTAGCATGATGAATATCATTTTAATGAAAACTTAAATATGAGAGAAAATATGCAATTTTTGATAAATTATCTATCTATAGGTTCCAATCATGACTGCAGCATCCTGCAGCATCACTATGCCCAACAAATCTGAGTCTCAAGTGGGGTCGATCGTAAAATAGTCGGAAGTAACCTGACTGCCCCGGTTAAATCTCGAAATTGTTAGATTACTGGCGCACTAACTAAACAGTTGCATTTTTGAGAAGTCTTCGGGTGTCGTTCACACTATAAATCACGCCTTATCAGCAGGTTTGTTTATCAAAGTAACTGGAAGTGATATTGATGAAGCACGATCGAAAATTTCGTTAGAAACATAAAAATTATAGCAAGAGATGCAATTTTTGATAAACATACTAATACAGTTCCTAATTATCTATCTACAGGTCCCAAGCATGACATAATTACTAAAAAAATAAGCCTATATTGTGTCAGATATTATTTTATTTCATTATTTCATTGGCCTTAAACAAAAGAAGATGTGGCTAATGATATTACCTATAGTATCATAAAATATTTCTAATTCAGTTAATAATAGACCAAAAATGGAATATAAATACGTCGAAGAAGCTATGTACAGAGTCTTTAAACCCAATAAAACTGAAACTCGAATGGGGTCGGTCGTAAAATAATCGGAAGTAACTTTTCTTGGCATCTCGAAATTCTAGCGCACTCATTACACAGTGAAAATGTGAAATTCAAACTTTGTTCTAAAATAATTTGAAATATACAAATCGTAGAATTCTCTTTCAAGCAGTAATATACTGTCCGTTAAATATAGTTTATTTTGCTATATCCCATGAAGTCCAAAGATAGTATAATAGTTGAGAAACCTAACGTGTAAAAAAGTTTTTCCGAGAAATGACTTTTGTGTTTTAAAATTGATTAAAATTAAAATTATTTTCATATTTCCCATTATCCTAGGATTCTGGGTGAAAAAAAAAGACTCACATTCACCAGTATACTGCCCAAATCAAGTGCGCGCATAAAAGTTAAAAAAAACCTAAAATAGCGTCTTAAATTTTCAAAAATAATTTATGACACCAAATATTAGTAAAGACCGGATGCATTAAGCTTGAAAAAGGTCAAGTTTGCACATAATTACCACGAAATGCTAATAATTTCGCGCTAATCGTCATAAACGTTAATTTGACACACTAAATTGAAATCTTGTAGCATCATCATCGAAATCACTTCGTAATCACAACGTTCAAACGTTCGTGATCAACTTAAAGTTTTAATCAACTTGGGAACTCGAAAAAGTTTTGCATCACATCCGGTCCAATGACTTATATATTAATAGATTAAAGTCGAAACAAACAATGTTGTAATCTCACCTATACCCTCGGGACAAATGCAATTTGTTACTCGACTTCTAGGTTCACGAATTTTAAATATCTTCCAATCAACCGCAAGTATTTCAATTTCACATATTTTTTTATATCGTCTTTATTTTCCTCAGTTTTACATTTTATGATCCTCTGACATTTCGTTTTATTGTGTTTAAACACTGTTAGAGTTTTTCAATTGTGCGTTGTGGACGTTGCGACTTTAGATTACTGAAGATATAATTAATTTTAATGTTCATACATACCACTGTAATCTGGAATATATATTATGAGTCATTAAATAGTTATTAAAGGTTTCTTCTTTGAAGGATCTTTTGAATCATAACTTATTGAGCTAAATTTGATTAGTTGTACATTAAAGTGCAGTAAACGTCACTTTTTGTATTTTATGTTATGTGGGTTGCCTATAGTGTTCCAAAATTAACGAAAACATACATATTGAAGACTACCAAAGTTTATTTACTAATATTTGATGAAATCAATTAATTTTTGATATTTAAAAGGAGTTATTAGACTTTTGTTCAAATTTTGATAGAAATTACGTGCTTTTTTGTATTTTATGTTATGTGGGTTGCTTATAGCGTTCCAAAGTTAACGAAAACATACATATTGAAAACAACCAACGTGTATTTACTAATATTGGATGAAATCAATTAACTCTTCATATTTAAAAGGAGTTATTAGACTTTTGTTTATATTTTGATAGAAATTACGCGCTTTTTTGTATTTTATGTTATGTGGGTTGCCTATAGTGTTTCAAAAAGACTTAAAAACATACATTTTAAAGACTATTGTCATGTTCTTACCTAAAAGGGAGATGTCCCAACCAATTGTTGATGTAATGCTCTATTTTCTTGAAATTTATGCACAATTTTCTTCCTTTTACTTTTAAATTTAAAGATAGACATTCCCTTTGTTATCTTAACCCTAGAATCTTAACTGCCTACAGTGTTTCAAAATGTGAAGACATCAATTTTAAAAAGATGTACATTGATAAATTCTAAAATCATGACATGAAAGTGTTCTGCCTTACTTTTCACACAAATTACGCGCACATTTTTTTTATTGATATACGTTCAAGGGCACCCAAGAATCACTGACGACGACGGCCCACTTACATAACGCGAAATTATAGAGCAATTGCGACATGTTTTTTCTCGACACCGTCGACGGTAGACATTGGCCGCGAACGCGAACAATACAAGTATACTTTACAAGCCTTTCTTCAGACAATCAGCCGAAACATCACCTAAATGGTAATCCTATAAGTAATCTTATAGGTAATCCTCTAAAGGAAGATGGTCAATTCAATTTCACATTTCGCACAACCTTTTAAAAGGGTGTGAAATCGTGTGGGTGAAATCTATGCGAATTTTGAAAGACAATTAGCCATAAATCGTAGAATTCACATTTTATTCTATTAAAGTCTAACATATTAGGAGGCAAGCATGTAAAGAAAAAACAAGTGCAATCAAATTTAAATTATGCGAGTATAATGACATCATAATCGATTCATATCGTCGTCAAATCAATTTCATTGCACAATCTGAGACAATCTGAGACAAGAGAAAACTAGATTTGAGACCAGAAACGACGTTAGCAAATTACCATTTCTTCAATTAGACTTATTAATTTCAGAACTGACGCAGCTATCGAACTCTCGATGAGCTTAAACACCTTTTTTCGAAAATAAGTCGATTTAGAACATCTAAACATGTTTTTCTCATATATTTTGACGAATATTTGTCTTAAGTTCGGTAATCTCGGGTTAATTTCTGAACAGATGCAGCTATCTATCTCTCGAGGTGCTTAAACGACTTTTAGCATTTGACATTTGATTCAAAGTTGTTACTACTATCGCCACCAGATGGCAGTCAACCGTTTCTGGAACCTTCATATTATAGCTACCAAAAGTCAGTTTTAATAGATTTAATAAGATAATAAGAAACATATGAGAAAATGTGAGATATTGTGAAATATGTGATTGTGAATCAATCTTCATTTTTTTACAACAACAAGGATGATGGGTATGAAGGATGAAGTGATGGCTACTTTGCAACAAATGTTAAAGTGAAATATAATTGCCATTACGTGTTAAACTTAAGATTGGCTAGATTTTTCAATTATTAGACTGTATCTAGACTCTACCGTGTAATTACCGACTCATAGGATGAAATAGGATGAAGTGTAATAAAAAAAAAAGAAATTGTCGATGTTCACGCGTAGTTCTCTCACATTCTCTCACACTTTTTGATCTGATTCGGAATGATAGCACTTTGTTAAACGTTAATTGAAAACTTTGATGCGGTGTGTAGTTTTTGAATTGGTTGGTTAACTACAGTTTGATGTACTTTGATGTGCTTGAAGTCGTAATACTAGTGATGCTGACATTAGCTAAACAATTACCTAAAACTACAACGTATGGAATGCGAAGAAAAAGTTAAAGTACTTCTTAAATTGTATTAAATATTTTCGAGGAAAATAGAAATTGATTGAAATGTTCCGGTTTGAGCAAATTTTAAGAAATTGCCGCAAATAATCCAGTATTTTTCAGTGTTTAAAAGGATTTTTAATGTTTCAGAGTTTGGGACATGTTAGTGGATGTCATATTAATCCTGCCGTTACGATTGGATTGCTCGTCACTGGAGATATCAAGCTGATTAAGTCGTTGTTCTACATTGCTGCTCAATGTATTGGTGCTGCATTAGGAGCTGGATTACTTAAAGTAAGTTGAAATTATAACTTTGAAAAATTGAAGGTGTCGATCAGCTTGAAAACATTTTGGCGTTCACAAGTGGTGGATCTAATGGTCCTTGATTTTCGCACCAACTTGTGGAGAGTAGAACGAACTCTTCACAATGCATGTTTCGATATTAGAAAATATCGATACTTGATATCGGAAAAATAATTTCGGATATTCCGAAATATTGAATACTGTTAATAGATGGAGTCATTTGTGTTCTTTTGCACAGAAAATATCGCATTTGAAAATGTCTGTGGGTGTTTGGTACGCGGGTTCAATGATGCTCACAGATTAACACGTATTCGAAAGGACAAAGTTCTTTATTCACACACGAAAGTTATGAAGTTCAAAATGGAGTCACAGTACACGTTACATAAGTTCAGTCACGATTACATGCGAGAAATATCGTTAGAGAAAAATGGATGTGAACATACTCAGAGCTGGAGACAGAATCAATCGAAATTCATTCAACCCCTAAAGCCAGCTCTGGTGAAATGGCTGAGTAAGTTCCCTAAGGAAGAATGAGTGAATAGGAATGAAAGCGAAAGCTGTGACAAAGTCTTTGGTTTTCTACGAAGGCTACGCAGGCAGAAACAAGAAGAAGAAAAGTATGGGAAGTGTGAAAATAAGAGACCTAGAAGAAGTACATTTCTATTCCTAAAGATTTTTAAAATTATCGAAATTGTTTACAACATGGAAAATATTTACACTGCAAATAAATCACTGCATGTCTATACCAGAAAAGTATCTATATGTATTTTTTTAATTAATCCTGGGCGGTCAACGCCACTAGCACTGCGATTAACTTTGATCTATTGTGCATGGACCAATTCTATGGGCCATTAACGGAGATATCCTTTGAAAAAGCTAGAATCTCCTTTGCCGACTTCCCCTTGAATTCAGCGAGACTTACAATTAGTTGCTCGCTGCCTAACAAGGTGGGATGCACAAGTGCAAAGCAGGTGCTCGGTTGTTTCCACCTCCGATTAACATAATCTGCAGCTATTGAGGTCGCCCTTGCGAATATTCGCTAGGTGGTACAACACCTCGGCATGGCCTGTCAGTAGGCTAACAAGTAGTATCGTTTTTTTTTCATGTAACTAAAAATATTGACATTTTTTTAAAAGCTACTGTTTGCGCTAAGGCCTGTTAACAAGATTATTACCCGCGAGTTGTAAGGTAACGGAGCCCTACTTAAAGGGCTTTAAGGGCAATAAATATATTTTGAGCTGCAAAAATCCCTAACATTGTCGGTGTCAGGGACAGCATAGAATTTCCACAATTTACAAAAAGATATGAAATGATTAAAACGACATAGAAAAAAAAACGAATCAATAAGAAAATAAAATCAGGAAATGCATGCCGATACGCTTGACTGCAAACGCACATCGTTTTCACCGCTCATTGACTGGCAGTAGTAGTCGGTGATTTACACGAGCAATTATATATTGCACAGCACCACACATTGCGGCGCATACTCGCGTATGTAAAAAAGCTCGACTGGGTCAGCGACGCGTGTCCAGATAGGAAATGTCGATATGCACGACTGGCCTGCCAAGCCAGGCAAGTTCAATGCTCAATGTTTTTTGCTGCCACCGTGGATGGAATGTAAATGTATGGAATACAAGAGCAACACGCGACTGCAAACCATCCGTGTCGCACGACAGCTGTCATGAGCAAAGTACTACATGAACTATTTGCGAATAATACGACTTTGTTCAAGAGTTTCACATCACCCATTATGGATGCTTCCAACTTGGACTCTAAAGAAGTTAAATTCTAAGAAATGAAACTATGATTAAACCTTAAATAATTAGAAACTTTTCTTTAATTTATTATCTTTATATTCACATAATCGTTCTTTAAAAAAGAAAGTACTCAAAATCTAATTTAAAATCAATCTGTATTCAGGTAGTTGTTCCTGAGGAAGAAGAAGGCAACCTTGGAAGTACAACACTAAACCCCAAAGTAAAACCAGTTGAAGGATTCCTCATGGAGTTGATGCTGACTTTCATTCTGGTATTTGTTGTCCACGCTGTTTGTGATCCTCGTAGAAAGGATATCAAAGGATCAGCACCCCTTGCAATTGGTTTGAGCATCACTGCAGGCCATTTAGCAGGCGTACGTACTACTCCTTTCGTTTTCTTCTATTTTGATCTTTTTTTGATTTCATAACCTTTAATGGCATGCTCTTTTTTTCTCTCCTTCTATTTTTTTCGTATCCTGAAGTTTAAGTAAAAATTATGTTTCTAGATGAAATACACTGGTTCAAGCATGAATCCTGCTCGTAGTCTTGGTCCTGCTGCTATTATGAATCTTTGGGATGACCATTGGGTACGTAAATCACTTTTAAACTTAGTTAACTAGTAAAAAAGACCTTAAGAAGTGAAAAAATCGATCTTCTCTTAAAGAAACATCTTTTACCAGTTAGAAAATGATTTATTTTATTTTAAAGATCATTAATTCATAGCTAAACTATTCAAGAATATTTCCTCTAAATTTCAAGTGAATAACTACAGTATTCACAGAGTTATAGCTCATAAAAGTAGTATTCCTAAATTTACCCGATTAAAGTTTCTCTTGCAACATGTTTTTTGATTTTGTATAGATGATTAACAAAATTCTACTTAACCGATTTGGTTGAATGATGGCTCAATTTGTAGATAATTAAATTCTCTAGAATATGAAGTCAATTGTTTTTTGAGGAAGTTATATTTTCAATATGTTTTTGTACATTTTCGTAAAAGTTGTATGCGAATAAATTAATTTCAAATTTAAAACTGTATAAAAACATGGAATTTTAACTTTTTTTTAAATTACTTAACGTCATATTCAAGGCAATTTTATAAGCTTTTCATAACCGATTTGTTTTTATATTTCCGACCAAAATGAATGACGCTAGAGTGTACGCAGCTGAGAAACGTTTAAAAATGAGACGATAAGTACATTGCATCAATTTGTAACTTAAAATATCTATTTTGTTTTGTGAAAAAAATATGCTTAGGAATTATACATTAAATTGTCATCAATATGTAAAAACGTTTTGAAGTACAATACCCGTGAAAAAAACATGAAAATTGAATTTTCCGGTTCCTCTTCTAATAATCTCTAAAAATATTGAAGATTTCATTCTAAAAACCATTTTTATAGATCTATTGGGCTGGACCTATCGTTGGAGGTGTTCTCGCTGGATTAATTTACAAATACATGTTCAAAGTGCGAAAATCCGAAGATGACTCCTACGACTTCTAAACACCAGGCAATTTCTTGTGAAACTCATAAAACTGAGCGCAAAACACCAAAAAATCACCTAAAATGTTTACACAAACTATGAGTTCAATGAAGAAAAACACAAACAACTCCATCACTACGCAGAGAAAGGTCTTTTTTAGTAATTTACAAATAGTTTATTAATAGCAACAAAATGAACATATTCGAGGAGATAGCAATCATCATATCACAAGACGATTGTAAATGGCTTACAATTAGAAAAGAAACCAAAATTGTATTATATGTATTTATGAGCACATATGTGTTGCGAAGTTTTATCAATTATCTACTTTATAGTTGATTACAATTTACTGTGTTTTATATAGTGTTATATATAGAATTAACCTTATTATTATATTTAATAATATTATATAATTTTATTTGAGTAAAATAAAGATGTAATTTTATTAGAGTTTATTTTATCTTATTGAAAAATAATATATTGCTGGCATGGATGTCTTTATTTCGTTTTTGCAACTCCCCAATTTCAATCATCTCCCACTTCTTAGAAATGTTTTCGAATATTCCGATTGCTCCTGTCCAGTTCTTCCTTCAATAGCTTACTTTCCCTAGCCAGTTCCTTAATCTTTTTCTCCAATTCCTTCTTCATTTCCCGCATTTCCCTGACACAAGCCTCGGCCTTCATCTCCCTTTTCTCATACCCCTCCTTCATTCTCCTTATTTGCTTGTTTCTTTCTACGTCTTCCTCCACTGCCCTTAATAATTCTGAAGTTATACTCGTACCTCCCTGGTGATGCACTAACGATGTCTTTCGGTTCATAGACATCTTCGTTATATCAGTCGCAGACAATTGTAGCATGAATAAAGGAGTGAGAATCTTACGGTCCTACGGAGTCATTCTTACTGATTGATTTACGGAATGTACAACCTGTCGATCCTGACAAAACCCGATTTAGTTGTCAAAAAATGTAATAACACATTTTATGCACATTGTTTATTTCTGAAAGTTTATAATTATTTGTAATAAATACGTTCTTCTTTGGCAGATGGAGTTTTCGAAATGCGGCGGGTCTTAAAAAGAAATTGTGAGATGGAATATGTTTAATGAGGAGGGGATGAGAAAGATTTGTACAGGATATGCCGAGGGAGTTTAAATGGTTTTCGAGCCCAGTGGAGAAGGGAAATGGAATTCGTCTGAATAATATCTATTCTGACTAATTTCAAGCATATCTGACAATCCGGTATCATATCAGTCTAACCTGAAGAATATCTGTCCAGACTAATGTGAAGAATATTTGTTGAGACACGTTTGAATAATGTTTGTTCAGACTAATCTCTAGCATATCTGACTATTCTGAATCATATCAGACTAACCTGAACGGTATCTATTAAGACGAATGTGTCTGACTATTCTGAATTATATCAGATTAACCTGAACAGAATCTGTACAGACGAATGAGGA
>JAODAC010024121.1:60479-136468 GCA_027575185.1 Mimaenictus wilsoni
CTATTAAGACGAATGTGTCTGACTATTCTGAATTATATCAGATTAACCTGAACAGAATCTGTACAGACGAATGAGGACAAAATTTCTTCAAATTCGATTGAATGTCTGTTTAGTCTAATCTGAAACATATGCAACTAATGGAGTCTGAATAAAATAGGTTCAGACTAACCATCCACTAACTATAAAACCGTCCATATTTAAACAAAAAAATATTGGTATAATTCTTCAATTTAAAAAAAAATCATATCTAAAAAAACATTTTTATAATTTCGAAAATTGAACTGATGACCCTGACAAAAAATCCGTTAACTGTCAAAAGTCAAATTTTTATTTCCTCCGACAACAACGGCAACAACTTCATCGTACCACATGCCGAACAAATCAAAATCAGAACGAATCATTCCTAACGTCACTTCAAGTCATTAATTAAAAGTTTGACAACAATTAACAAAAGAGATTAACGCATAATCGTTAATGGAAATCCGGGAGGAGCATGAGGGCCAATGAAAACATTCGAAATTTGAAATTACATCCAAGCGTCCTTTGGATCTCTAATCGCACGCCGCCTGCAGAGGACTCCTTAGTCAGTGGTCAGGTGTTTGTGTGCGAGGGCTAACCGACGAAAAACCAAACCGGCGCGCCGAAGAAGTAAAAAAAAACCTACGTCGACGATGTCTTCGCACCTGGAGAACGCCGAAGACGTCGACTTCATAACGAAAACCGCAAGTAAGATGCATTGTAGTGGCGCGCACCAGCGCGTTGAATTCCAACAGCAGCAAGTTCAACAACAGCGTGCATTTTCCCGGTTCGAATCAATAACTCATTACGTTTACTCGTGGCTGGCGGGTACACACTCACAGACCCAGCCAAACGCGAAAGCGAGGTTATGTTCATTGTGTTTGGTGCAATTTTCGTACATAATTTCCATTGAAAACTTGGAAAAATATCAACATAATTCTGTGATAAATGCTCAAAAATGTCAGGCAGTATGTATTTCGCAAGCTTACACATATTTGCAACACATTAATCACTAATATTTACAACAAAATTGTAGAGAAAACGCAGCAGAAGCATAAATATATCCATTGTTTTGTGTTCTTAACCACCATTTTAAGTGTAGTTTTTTACAAATTTTACTAATATTTTTATTAATACTTGTTACAGTTGAAAGAGATCCGAAAAAACGTCGAGTAAAGCCAGTGGAATCTTCGATTTTAGACTTTGATCTTGGCGAAAGCTCGGATGATTCGGATTTTCGTATTGAAGACCACGCAGAAGTCAGTGATGATGATTCAGTTGATAGTAATGAGAAGAATGGTACTTATATTCTTATATTTATTATGTTATTACGTTACTTATGTTATGTTAAATTGTATACGTTCTTATAAACAATGTAAATTTTGTTAATGTTTGTAGATAGTTCGTCTGATGATGGTGAAGACAATGATGATGAAGGAGATGATGAATCTGATATCTCTACTTTCGAGAAAAACTTACATGTGACTGCTAACAGTAATGGATTGTCGATTGCTGATATTATTGAGAAGGCTGCCAGTCAGAAAGTTGGAGTAAGTTTTAACTAATTTTAAGTCTGTTCTGTTAAACAGACTTTAATACTTTTTTTATCGTAGTTAAGTGAAAAAGACGCAGTCCTAATTTGCTGTGGTTGTTTGGGCGATCAAAGTGATGGCGTCAATGAAATTGCTGAATGTGATGGTTGTGGGGTCACCGTTCATGAAGCCTGCTATGGTATTTCAGACTCAAATAGTTTGGCAAGTACTGATAGCCTATCACCAACAACTCCATGGTTTTGTGATGCCTGTAAAGCTGGGGTGACTCAACCTGTTTGTGAATTATGCCCAAATTCTGGTGAGTTTTTTTTAACTATATCCTTTCACGACCTTTATGGAGTACCCTTTCATAGATCTTTTTGGGTCAGGTGCACTAATTGCTTGGACTAGTCTGAACAGATGTTGTTCAGTCGAGTTTGAGGAAATTTTAGTACACATTAATCTGATGATATGCTGATTTGTCGGATATGGTTCGGATTAGTCTGGACACAGATTAGTCAGACGAGTCTGTAGAAATATTGTTCACATTAATCTGAATAGATTAATTCAGATTAGTCGGATATGATTGAGATTAGTCAGATAGAATTGAGATTTGCTGGATAAGCTCAAAATTAGTCTGAACAGATATTATTCAGAAGTGTTTGAACAAATATTGTGAACATTTGTTTGAACAGATAAATGGTTCAGATTAATATGAACAGATGTTGTTCAGACGAGTCTAGGCAAATATTGTTCATATTAGTCTTGTGCAGATACTGTTCAGAATAGTCTGGATATGGTTTAGATTAATCTGAATGGATATTGTTCAGACGACCCCGAACTAAATTTTCTGATCAGACTTTGTTCAGATTAGTCTGATCGGAATTTGTATATTACCATGCGAATATACCAAATGTATCTTTATTGCAGGAGGATTATTTAAAGAGACTGATGTTGGAAAATGGGTACATTTAGTGTGTGCATTATATGTGCCTGGTGTGGCATTCGGGGAGGTAGACAAACTCTCCAGCGTCACACTATTCGAAATGCAATACAGTAAATGGGGGGCGAAAACATGCAGTCTCTGCGTAGAAAATCGCTTTGCCAGAACCGGTGTATGCATTGGTTGTGACGCAGGAATGTGCCGGAATTATTTTCATGTTACCTGGTAAGATTTTATTTCTTATTTTGTTTATCTTACTTTTCTCTTTATATTATTTCCATAAAAAATCTCTAAGTTCACTAAATATGAAAACAAATTTAGTGCACAACGTGAAGGCTTTCTCTCAGAAGCGCACACCGAAGAAGTCGATCAGGCAGATCCGTTCTATGCGCATTGCAAGCTACACTCGGATAAAACACTAGTAAAGAAACGAAAACGCAACTACCTTTCGATTCAGGTACGATCTCATTTACGTCGACTGCAATTCGATGAAATTGGCTTTATGGAAACGCCTGAACAGCAGCGAATTCAACGGAAATTGGCCAAGAAACGTATGCATTACAAAGCTTTAAAACTTGATCGACAACGACCATGGGGTAGGTTCTTTTTTAAATACATCTTTGAAAATGTAGAAAAATGTTTTAAAATTTTCACGTTTTTAAAAATTCATAAAGTTCCAACACAAAAAATGTCAAGATTACTGACAACAAGCGCCTCAGCATGTACGAAACTTAGCAGAAAAGCCGAACTCATGGGTTTAGAAACATCCTCGTTAGAAATGCAAGAATCGCAGATGGCTGCATTGGTAGATGTGCGAAAAAAGTGGCACATACCGCCAGCGTTTACTGTCGAGTTTGTCGCATATTATTTGGATCGTAATGAGCGACTTAAATCGATGAAAGACTCTTTGGAACACCTTTTGGATAGCAACAAAGTGCTTTTGGAAGAACAAGCCGAGTTGCGAACAAAGTATGATCAGGTAACAAATGTATTAAGTTTTTTTAAATGTATTTATTTAAAAAAATATCGTTTTTTGTATGCAGCTGTTGAAGGAAACTACAGAAGAACAACAGATTACAGTCAATCTCAAACAAACTATCAACAAGTTTCATTCGGCGATTCTAAGCTGTTGTTCAGATAAAAATCTGCCGAATGTGGACGATCTTGGCAAGCCAACGATCCCCAGACATGCACTCACGCCGATGATGGTGCCCACGGCAGCTGCTTTGAAGATGGGTGTTGGTTTTCCGCTAAATAATATACCTGCCAATCGAAATGAGAGTGGAAAAGTGCTTAGCAGTCATGCTAAGCAAGGTGAGTTTATTTTCAATTCTATACCGCTGCAATAGATAGCCCAGATTAGTCTGAACAGATATTGCTCGGACAAGTTTGACGAACTTTTGTTCACATTAGTGCCGTTCATATTTGTTGGGTATTATTCAGGACCAAATAGAAATGATTCAATATTCAAAAGAAACATGTTATGTTCAGGATCAAGTGGTTATAGTTTATAGGGATTAAAACAAAGAGGTTAAAATAAAGAGGCTATTTCGAACGTCAGAGATTATATTGATGTTTCCAAAACAGATCCAATGCAATTAAACGAATGTGGAATATGTCTACAACGACGTGATCAACACATGCTGGCGAAATGCGACACCTGCCATTTATATTACCACCTCAACTGCCTGAATCCCCCACTGACGCGCCTTCCCAAAAAGTCGAAACTTTACGGCTGGCAATGTTCGGAGTGCGACAAAACCTCCGATAGCGAGGTGGAGCAAGTTAAACAACCACGGCGTAGTCGAGGTCGCCACAGTCGTAGCAGTTTCATGAACAGCTCCACCGAAGAGGTCTTTACACCCATTGTGAAGATTAAGCCGGTCGAACCTCTACTACCTGCGACGGTGGTCTCACCGCGTGCGACAGCAGCACCACCACAACCGGAACCAGCGCCGGATCCACCTGAATGCTCCACGACGCCCGCCAACGATCAACCTTCATCACCCCTGCCGGAGGAGAGCGAGAGTGCCGTTAATTCGGCACCGTTGGTCGAGACTAACTACACGTCACCTCTTCAGAATAATTCGTTTTCATCAGCTGTTAATACGAGCTGTGACGGCACTTACAGTTTTAATAGCGGCATTACCTTGGATAGTACGACGCCGGAGGTGTATCCGTTGATTATTTCTAAGTCGTCGAAGAAACGTCGTAGGGAGAAGCATCGAAATCGGTATTCCCCGGAATTGGGTGGTCCTACGAAGGAGCATAAAAGGAAGCGAAAGAAGAAAAGTTTGGATCTTGAGTATCCGAATCCACATCCACGGATTACTATTAAAGTGAGTTTTTTTTTTCAGTATTTTTCTTTAATTGTCTATCGAAAATTTTTGAATTTTTCAAAAAAATGTAATCTGAAGCGTTAAAAATGTAATTAAGGGATTTTTTCAATTATTTCCAGATTAAACCAATTCCTTTACCTGCTGGCGAAGTGGCATCCACGTGGAATCCTCAGTGTTTCTACGTAAATAACGAAAGTAACGATGCGATACCAAAGTCGCCGGTTACAACAGCGATTACACCAGCGGCTCCTCCTCCTCTCACGCCCACAATCGTATCAACGACAGCTAATCTAGGAAGTAGTAACTGCTGTGATGTTTGCAAGGAAGATGGCAGCAATGCTAATATGGTCAAGTAAGCTTTCATTTTGTAATTTTCCCCATTTTCGGCTAAGATTTTAATATTTCTTTCATTGTTATTCTTTTTTATTGGTGATTTTACAAAGCGATAAACGAATGATTCTTAATTCTAGATGCGACGAATGTCAAAGAAACTATCATTTTCAATGTCTGGAACCTCCTTTGAAGAAAACGCCAAAGAAACGTGGTTACTCATGGCATTGTGCTGATTGTGATCCCACAGTAAGTGTGTGAAATTGTTTTTTCATGTCTTAATTTAAAAAACATTGTATATTTTTCAGGGTTCAGAATAATCGTAAATTTTATACAGGCCATACCTATATAAGTAAGTGTAGATGTATTAATTAATTAATGTTTATTACTACATGAAAATTTAAACAGAGTAACATTAAAAAACCGATGTCAATTTCTAAAAGATGACAAAATAAAAGAGGTTTATTACTCGTAAGTGACCAGAGGTTATCGTCATTATCTTCCATAAATTATTGACGATAATTCGTAGCCTTAAATCGCCTAACTTCACAGAATGGTTTTTCGTCTCTTTTTTGTTTTGTTTTCTAAACGGTTTAGATAAACTGCGGGGGAATAAGGTCAAAATGTACGGCAGCACGTCGCTCGCGGCGCACGCACTTGCTGCTCGTCTTCGACTGCTTGACGAAGCCCTGGTTGCAGATGCAGAAGTTGGGGCCGGAGCAGACGCCGTTCTCGCAGCCGCCGGGGCAGTGGGCGACGCAGCGCGACTTTTTAAACGTATCCTGAATGTAGCCGGGCTTGCAAGTGCATTCGTTGGGACCGCTGCACTCGCCGTTCAGGCAGGGCTCGTCGCAGTGCGCCGAGCAGACGCTTCCGGTCTTGTCGAGCGTCCAGCCGGGGCGGCAGGCGCAACGGTTGGGACCAACGCAGTCGCCGTTCTTGCAACCACCCGTGCATTGGGCCTGGCAGACACCATTTATCTGTGTGTAGCCGGAGCGGCAGGAACATTTGTTGGGACCAATACAATCACCTCCGTCGCAGCCTCCTTCGCAGTGGTATTCGCAGATTCCACGTTTGCTTTTTTCAAAACTGAAAAAGGAAATTATTTAATTATATCAATACGATTCAGAATACATCATTCTGATTCGTAAATTCAAATAATCGGTAAAACTGCTGAACATATCAGTACTGTTTCCTTGTTAAATGCAATGATAAATGTAACATACCCTGGTTTACATTCGCATACTTCCGGTGCCTTACATACGCCACCAATACCACATCCGCCATGACAGACAGGGACACACATCAATCCGGAAGGATCCAAAGTGTAACCGGTGTTACAGGAACAGATCTTGTTCAGATTACAAACACCGTTTAAACAACCAATTGGACATGTGGGTACACATTTTCCTTCCGAGTCTTTGATGTAGCCTTTCTTGCATTCGCAAATTCCTGGCGCTGTGCAGTTGCCATACTCGCAAAGGTCACCACAGTCTGGAATACAATGGAACGCACTATGTTCCTGCAATCTATAACCGGAACAACAAATTCTGATTGTGCTGTAACCAGCCCGGGTCTGTAACATTACAAAATTCCTTAACGTTATCGAAAATCCTTAAAATTACCTAATTTCCCAAAAAAAGTACCAAAATGCTTAGATAAATATACGTACTCCATTGCCTGGTGGAATTACTCCAGTCCTTTCATCCTCGTGGATTAAATCCAAAGTCCTTTAACATATTAACATAATTTTATGTAGAATTTTAAGTTAATTGAATTTTATACATTTTCTAAAATTTCATATTCTAACAACTTACGGCACTTCTAGAGTACACACGCCTTTATTTTTCACCTGTGTGCTGTTCTTGGAATTATGTACGACCGCAGCGTTTGTGAAGGTTACACAAATCGCGAACACCGCGAGTGTTTTCATCGACCACGCCATCCTAACTCAGCAAGTTGTTTGAAACTGAACGCGGACGAAATCCTACGCTTTACTAAACTGTTGAACGGCAAATCTCGTATCTTTAACGCCTCTGTTCAACGGATGGGGAGATATACGTCAGATATGCTGACCTCAAACGTTTCACACGAAATGAAATAAGAATAATAACATACTAAATGATTTTAGTCGATGACAACAAAAGTCGTGCCTTCGCGCTGCCACAATTCGATACGAAAACATTACCATTGCTTTTGAGGTGCTAAATACTTTCTATTTAATTAACTGAACTTTCATGGAATAGTTTTGGTCATCAACAATCGCTTATTTCAAGTTAATGACTACATTCTGGCAATTTCACTTTCAATCATGTACAAAAACATTTACCAAAACAAAACTATTAATTATATCGAGTCAATTTCGTTAAAATTGCTATTAATACAGTTTGATGTTGTTTACCGTTTAATTAAACTATTTTAAACATTTCGTTAAGAAAATATGTCCGAGCGGCTAAATGATAGAACTGAAATGTAAAATTCCAACTTTGCTTTTAAATAATTTCTAAGATACAAATAGTTGAATTCTCATTCAAGCTGTAATTGATTCTATATTAACTAGTTTGTATTGATATAACTGATGAAGCCTAAATATTATGTAGTTATTGAGAAACGTGCAAATTCCGAGAAATAAAAATCGATTTTTCCGAAAAATAAGTTTTAAAAGTAGTCAATTACTTTCATATTTCCCCTAATCTGAAGATTATAAATCATGCATCAATCAATTGAAGGTGAAATTTTCCATAAACTCCTGGAACAGTTTTTCCTTTAACTACTTGGAAATGATATTAAAGCTCGTGAAAGTTGATTATAATATCGGCGACATTTTCGTAGTTACAAAAATGACTTGTCCCAAAAGGTTGCGAAATAAACTTCATTTAATCATGAATCAATTACTGCATGAATGATAGTTCTACGACTTATATATTAGAAATTATTTTAAAACATAGTTTAAATTTCACATTTTAGTTCCGTCAGTCCTACTGCCGGTCTTGGGGCCTCTTAATTAATGATAAAAATTGTACAATATTATTTCAAATTTAATGACCTCCGTCAAGATGTCATGGTTAAATATGTTTGAAAACAAGCTTTAGAAGTTAGCGCGCATATTTTGAGGTTGGGTCTCGCTACTTCACAACAGTTTTCGTGCCAAAATTACCGGTTATTCGCCAATTAATAGAGTAAATCATATAATAAGTGAATAACAGTTAGTTGTCTGTGTAACAAATAATAATCTGTGTTTTTTCGCAACGATGGCGAACGTTCAACCATTGAAAGCTTTGAATTTAGGTAATACTCTTAAAATTAGATTGAACTTTACCATTTGACTGTTATGTATTTATTTCTAGATCCTAAGCAAATTGCTGCCTTTATACGATTCTACAAGGATTTACCTGAGGTTTGTTTCCTTTTTTGATTTGTTTAGTAAATCAACAAATATTTATTGGATTAGCATAAATCAGTATGAACATACTCATTAATTTACACTATAAATTACAATTGATTACTCTGATTGGCCAACTAAATCTTTGGCTTTCTGTTTCACTGTGTTGTATCCTGAGGAGATTTTACTCTTAGCTTTTTGCCAAAATGTTAAGGGTTCAACAACTTCAGTCACAGCCTCTTCCTCCTCAATGCCTTCAGAACTATCTCTTTCCTGTGGATTGATAGGATTTTGACCAGGAATCATTCGTGGGTCTTGTATTTCCTGTTGGGAGGCAATAGAACGTCCTTGAGACGAATAGGTGTTGTAAGATCGTCCTCTTTGTTGATAGGATGGGAAGGGGTAGGCCTCAGGTTCAACTCTTTGTTGCATATCATCAGGGTTTATAACTTGTTTATCTGTAGTTTCTTCACAAAAGACTGTAGAGGTAGTTGAGGATTGTCTTTCTGGGGATAAAGGTCTGACTGGGGATATATGTTGCCTGACATAAGTTGAGCGTTGTGTTTCTGGATATAGAGGTTGTCTTTGTTGATATAAGGGTTGCCAGTCATAAGTTGATGGTTGTCTTTCTGGAGGGAAAGGTTGTCTTTCATAAGTTGATGGTTGTCTCTCTGGAGATAAAGGTTGTCTGACATAAGTTCTCAGTTGCCCGACTGGTATGTTAGGATTGAATTGTGAAGGGTGTGCCTGCTGATTTTGTCCAATAAAATCACGGTGGACATCCTGAAGGCTTCTCGCAGGAGGCATCTCATCATTCCCGAAAGTATCCAATTGTTTAATAAAATCATTTTCTTCCTGCTGTGTGAAATCCAGATCAAAATCATTAGTCTGAGGTTTATGCTGCAGATAGTCGCCGTGATCAATGAAATCATTGAAACCTTCGGATCCTTGCATATCATCTAAATGTTGAGCAAACTTCTCCAAGTTGTCTTGACGAATTCCTTCAGTTGTAGAAGTCGTGGAACTAGGCTTATAGCTTCCCGAGGGATATCTGTTAGGAAAGTATCGATTCCGATAACCACCATAAGTTAGATACGTCGTAGTTGATCGTTTTTCAGTTGCAGTTTGTTCCAAAGGTTTGACACTTATAATAATACCGTCATTGTCATCTATAGTATGTTGTCCCATATCCTCAGATTGTCCTTGATCTTCAGTTTGCCCAGGTAAAGTTGGTTTATACTGATTTCCTGACTGAGGTTTAGTGATATTCCTATATCCAACTAGAATCAGAGAATCATCGAAAGTTTTAGTTAAATCATCAAGAATTTGGTCGATATCTTCAATTTCTTGGGCTATATCCTCGGTTCTTGGTCCAGTGGGTTCATTTTGACTATGGCCTGTTTGAGGATTTCTGTTACTACCAATTTGAAGATAAGACTCTCCTTCCGGTTTGTCAAGATTATCAAAAAATTCATCGATATCGTCTTCAATTTTCTGTTCGATATTTTGGGAATTCTGAGGAGAATAAACTGTTTTATTTTGATTCCCAACTTGGGGGTTCTCAAGATTATCAAAAAATGCATCGGTTTCCTTGTCACTATCCTGTCCATTATTCTGAGCGGAATGACCCGATTTATTTTGTTTCCCAACTTGAATGTGACTCTCCCCGACTGTAGATTTCTCAAGGTGATCAAAATATGCATCGAGTTGTTCTTCAATTTCCTGTCCGATATTTTGGGAATTTTGAGGAGGATCAACTGTTTTATTTTGACTCCCAACTTGGGGATTCTCAAGATTATCAAAAACTGCATCGATTTCCTCGTCACTATCCTGTCCATTATTTTGAGGGGAATGACCCGATTTATTTTGTTTCCCAACTTGAATGTGACTCTCCCCGACTGTAGATTTCTCAAGATGATCTAAATATGCATCGAGTTGTTCTTCAATTTCCTGTTCGATATTTTGGGAATTCGGAGGAGAATAAACTGTTTTATTTTGACTCCCAACTTGGGGATTCTCAAGATTATCAAAAAATGCATCGATTTCCTCGTCACTATCCTGTCCATTATTCTGAGGGGAATGATCCGATTTATTTTGTTTCCCAACTTGAATGTTACTCTCCTCAACTGTAGATTTCTCAAGATTATCAAAAAATGCATCGATCTCTTCTTCAATTTCCTGTCTGATATTCTCAGAATTCTGAGCGGAATGAACCGGTTTATTTTGACTCCCACCTTGAGGTTTATCTGGCTTTCTATTAGTCTCAAATTCAAAATGACTAATCTCCTCCTCCTCATTTCTTTGTATATCATCCAAAATTGAATCGAGAATCTCCATTTGTTGACTTAAATTTTCAGGCTGTTCAGCAGAATAACTTGGCTTACTTGAGCTCTTTACTTGTGAACTAGGTTTCCTATCAAAATGAAACTGGCTCATCTCTTCATCTTCAGCCCTTTGTAAATCATCCAGAATTTCGTCGAGATGATCAGCTTGTTGGCCGACACTCTGTTGTTGCCCGTCGCCGGCGCCAACTGTCTGTTCTTGGCCAGTAGAAGAACTTGGTTTATACTGGCTACCCACCTGTATCTGACCAGGCGTCATATTCTTACCAAATTGTAAATTATCATATTCCGCCTCCACTGCTTTCTGAAAATCATCCATAGCCTGATCAAGGTCTTCAGTCTGTTGACCCATATGAACATTATCTAAGTCTACAACTTGTCCCATGTTCCCAATTTCTTGATCAGGCACAATAGGTTTGTATTGATTACCAGACGGTAAAGCCTGACCAATATCTCCTCGCTCGGGCTTGCTTTGATTATTTGTGGGGGGCACTTGAATGTCATCGTCGTCCACATATTTCTGAACAAACGCATCCTCTTCTTCATCAATCAATTGTTGACCCAGATTGTCTCTAGTCTGACGTGAAGGACCTTCGAAGTCAAAAACATGTTATCAACATTTGATTACCCATAAGTGCGTGTTATAATTGTGTAAAAATAGCAACTTTATCACTTATTGACATGAAATTATCGAATTTAGTTTGTTATATAAGCGAAATTATAATTCTGAAAACATTTTTATCAATAACTCTTTTATTATCGTCGTTTATTGATCGTACGTCGTACATACATAATTGTTACAATTATTATGTGTATATAAATATATTTATTACTTCTGGAAGCTGCTATTTTATAACAATTATAGTTATTTCATATTTTTATATGCTTTTCATATTAAATAGTTTAAAATTTTGCTTTTTTATTTCGTTTATTCGCAATCTTCTCCAATTGTGCTGCCAACCGATTGATGTCGACCAAATTGTTGATATTTTTGTAAACCACCGCTTTTAATTCCACTATTGTATCCTGAAAATGCCCCATACGAACCTGTTCTGTAGCCTGCGTTGTAACCACTGGAGGCAGAATACGACTGTGAAGATTGTGACGCCCGAAGCTGTTCCTGAAGGTTTCGGACCAAATCATCTTGCAATTGTTGTCTTAACTGATTCAGATCCTCTGTACGATAATTAGCTTGTGGTTTGTAGGCACCTGAAGACGTGATGGTGTAAGACTGTCCCCCACGAATTCCCTGAGCACCGTAGTGTTCATTCAGACTCTCCTGCAGACTCCTGGTGAGGTTACTCTTCAACTCGTTGCTTAATAAGTGTTCAATTTGGCTACTACTCTGTGAGTTGTACGATGATTGGCTTTTCTGATCATAAACAGCTGCCTGAAGTTGGCGATTCAGGTCTTCTTGAAGTTGACTACGAATCTGTTCCAATTGGGAGTTGAGTGGCTGTTGAGTACCCCCAGTTCCTGAACCATAAGACGAGGACGAACTCCATGATGATGATGAGCTCCAGGAACGACTTGGTTCATAACGCACATGATTCGGATTCTGGGCAATATCTGATGTCAACGATTGAGTATACAACGGACCTTGTTGGGTGTAGTCCCTTTGAGCATTCGTGTATTGAGTGCGAGATTGTTGATGGTGTTTTTCGTATGAACGGAATGATGTTTCCAAATAGTTGACTAAATTGTTCTCGATCTGCTCTTTAAGATCATCCAAATCAGCAGTTTTATAGTTGGCATTAGAACGCTGATTCTGCGAGAAGGAATATTCTCCACGAACATCCTGATGACCATAATTCCTGAACAATTCATCTTCTACTTTTCTTGTAAGATTGTACCTCAATTGGCGCTTGAGATCATCCAAACCAGTTTGAAAATCAGGTCTACTGTTTGTCAATGTATACGAGGGGCTGGAATATTTCGCCTGATACGTATTTAAAGCCTGACGAATCTGTTCATTGACGTCATTTTGTACAATTTGCATAACGTCCGTAACCCGTTTTGATGGACTAACAGTAATTTGACTCTGAGCTAAGGTCGGGAAGTCTCGATCATAATTGGTAGTATATTTTCTTGAACCTGACCCATACGTTGAGCCATAACTGGAGCCGTATGTCGTCTGGGAACCTGAGCTTAATCGTTCAGGCCGTTGCAAATCATCCCTATTATAAGGCACTGGTTGGTAACTAGAAGTTCCAGCAACTGGATATTGACCATGACTCAAGTCGGAAGCTTCATCATGACTAGTGGTTCCATAAGTATTCCAGCGACTAGAACTAGAACTACTTGTAGACTGTGAATAAGATCGTGCACCGTCATGAAGTTGTTTCATCAGGGCTGCTTCCATTTGCTGTCGAAGGGTGTTCAACTCGTTAGTATCATAGTTAGCAGTTGGGTGGTAACCACCTGAAGCGGATTTACTGTAAGAAGAATGCCCTCGTGTCATCTGCGTGCCATACTGACTCTGAAGACTTTCCTGAAGTTGACGGGTGATATTGCTACGCAGTTGGTTTTCCAAGTATTGCATATCTTCACTTCGCATTTGACTTCCATAGCGATGTTGGCTCTTCATCGAACTTAAAGCTTCGCGCACCTGTTTTTCCATATCATATTGAAGATTCTGCGTGATCTGACCCAAGTTCGAAGAATGGGCTTGGGTGGAATGGGTCGGAACATATCCTGACGTTGAACCTCGCTGACCATATAACTGACTGCTACTTGAACTATGCGAGTACTGCCTGTTTGTCCCAGGAAGAATATTATGATTCCTAAACGCACTCTCAGCCTCATCGGTCAGGTCACGATCATTGTAAGTCGTCAGAGAATGTCCCAAGGTGTCAACCGACGGACTGATAAATTCAGAATGTCGATTGTGTTGCTCTACCTTCGGTGCAGTGTCCCCAGTAAGATCCCCTTGCTTCCCATAGAATCCCTCATCATCATTCTTGCTTTCCAGCTGGTTGTTCTTATACGTCGCCGAAGACTTTTTGAATTGATATTCTTGCTTGTAATAACCTTCAGGTGCAGCACAGGCTGCCAATACCACCGTACTCAGGATGAGTAGCGTCTTCATTATAAACTAATTCTGTAAACTAAAGTATACGTAAATTAAAAATGCGAATTATGTTCTGAACTTTGTACTTACTCAGCTCTGGTCAGTTGTTCCTAGTCGAACTTTGGGTTAATTATGTTAGTAATCTCAAGCTGTTGAGTATTTAAATGTCTGGTGTTATTAATCTCCCCCACCACTTGACACAGATTGGCACGAAATCATTTTATTTGCAATTGAGTTTATTCTGGGAATATTCTCATGACTGAAATAGGGATTGCCATGTTTTCGACCATGACTTTTGCTTACAACATATTCGATTCGATGCTTTTATGAATTGATTAGGAAATTGAATTAGACGAATTTTCTATGAATTTGTGGAATATATTCATATTTGATGCGACAGGGTCATCTTACTAGTTCATCACGACTTTATCAATGGGTAACAAGGTCAATTGTGAGAAAAATATTCATTATCAAGCTTCTAAGAAAATCAGTACGTCGTTAACATTCTTGCTGACAATTATTTGTTGCACATTTTATTGAGGACAAACTATTGTTGACATTTTATTATGCACTGAATGTAATTGTAGTTAAAATCCTGAACAGAGACTGTTCAGGTTAGTCTGTGGAGATCTGATCAGATCAGTCTGAAGGATTAAAGTTCAGATTAGTCTGAAAGATGAATAATGTTCAGATGAATAATGAAATTAAATTTGTTATATTCTACTGCTATGTATCTTAATATGTATACATGATTTTATTCTACAGAAAAGCGCTTCTACTGTGAGAGTATTCAGTCATACTGACTACTACTCGGTGCATGAAGACGATGCCATTCTTGCCGCTACAATTGTGTTCCATAATAATGTTGTTAAATACATGGGAACGGAACCAAAAGTACCCTATTTATGTATGAGTCAAAATAACTTTGAGAATTTTATCCGCGAACTGCTGCTGGTTCGTCAATATCGCGTCGAGGTTTACGAAAAAGTGAATCCCTCACGTGTTACAGACTGGACGATAGAGTTCAAAGCGTCCCCTGGAAATTTACAGCAGTTTGAAACGATTTTGTTTGAAAACAATCGTGATCTGGTCATCAGTACATCTGTAATGGGAGTTTTCATAAAAGGATCAGTAAGTAGTTAATCGAGTTTGTAGTTATTAGAGTTCATAGTTAGCAGAAAAAGTAGTTAGAGCTTAAAGGAGGATCTAAGATTGAATTTTTATAGCGAATTGGCGTTGCTAGCGTCAATACCACCGAATGTGTGATAGCAGTTACTGAATTTGACGATAACGAATTTTTCTCGGAACTCGAAGCCGTTGTGGCGTATTTGAATCCTAAAGAATGCATAATTCCTGGCGGATCTTCCAAGGAGTTGAAATCCATGCGAGAAATGTTAGAACGCAACGGTGTGCTTGTGGAAATTGGTAAAAAGGATGAATACAATGAGTCCAAATTAGATCAGGATCTGAATCGTCTGCTATATTTCGGTGATAATCAAACGCGTAACGTGCAGGCGTGCAGGGAACGTCAACTGACTCTGGCGATGTGTGCAACACGTGCGACCATCAGTTATTTGAGTCTGATGGCCGATAAGGAGAATTTCAATCAGTACAGACTGAAGTCGATCGATCAACAACGATTTGTCCGGATTGATACCGCAGCGATTTACGCTTTGCATTTGTTGCCCAAACCTGGCGGTGTGCAGAACAAGAATGACACACTTTACGGCGTACTTAATAATTGCTCAACGTCGCAGGGTAAACGTCTTTTGCAAACGTGGATTAAACAACCTCTCAAAGATCTGCATGTGTTGAATGACCGCCTGGATGCTGTACAGGCAATTGTGGAGAATACTGACGCCAGGACGCAGCTTTCAAAGTACAGATTGAAAATGCCTGACTTGTTGATGCTTGCAAAGCGGCTGGCAGCCAAGAAAGCAACCTTGCAAGATTGTTACAAGGTATATCAGGCTTTAGACTCTATTCCAGACTTGGTCGAAACCTTAAAAGGTATCAATAATCCAGCTGTGAAAGCGTTGATTCTTGAGCCAATCAGTGAAAATTTTCAAGAACTGCAGAATTACCAACGCATGATTGAGGAAACTATGGAGTTAAGCTCTGTTGATCGAGATGAATATTTCGTAAAACCATCGTACAATCCTGAATTGTTGGATTTGTTTAATCGCAAGCAAACAATTGAAGATAAAATGAAGGTTTTACTCCGACGTGCTGCGTCCGATCTTGGATATGAGGCTGAGAAGACTATAAAGTTGGAGTGTACCAACCAACATGGTTATTTCTTCAGGGTGACTTTGAAAGAGGAGCAAATGCTTAGGAAAAACAAAGCTTATACGATTTTTGATGTCCTGTCTAAAGGCGTCCGCTTTAAGAACGATAACTTATCTTCACTCAACGATGATTATATGCATATTAAAAAGAATTATGAGGATCAACAGCAATCTGTGGTGGAGGAAATTATTGAAGTAGCTGCTGGTTATTCTGATGTGATCAAAAGTTTGAATCATGCCATTGCTGTCGCTGACGTTTTGGTCACTTTCGCTGTGAGTGCAGTGAATGCACCTATTCCGTATGTTCGTCCCAACTTGCGAGCAATGGGCAGTGGAGTTCTAAGTTTGAAGAACGCAAGACATCCGTGCTTTGAACGGCAAGATATTAAATGCATTCCAAACGATGTAAACTTTGAGAAGGAGTGCACTTTTAAGATTGTCACAGGCCCTAATATGGGTGGTAAGAGTACCTATCTGCGTGTGGTCGGTGTTTGTACTCTGATGGCACAAATTGGTTGTTTTGTGCCTTGTGATGAGGCCGACATCTCAATTGTTGACAGTATTATTACCAGAGTTGGATCTGGAGATTGTGAAACTAAAGGATTGTCTACTTTTATGATGGAGATGATAGATACTAGCAGCATTATTAGAGTAAGTTTCCTTAAACAAACTTCAAAAATCTAAACAAATGTTGTTCAGAATATTCTGAAGGACAACTGTTCAGATTAGTCTGAACAGAAACTGTTCAGATTAATCTGAACAGGAACTGTTCAGATTAGACTGTTCAGATTAGCTTTAACTGATGCTACATAGGCTAGTCTGAACAGATTTGTCTGAACAGCCACTCTCCAGACTAATAATGTATTCAAATCAGTGTGCCACATCAAATTCTCTGATAATTATCGACGAACTAGGGCGTGGTACTTCAACCTACGACGGTTGTGGCATTGCCTGGACTGTTGCCAAGTAAGTGCATTAAAATCATACTCTTAAAATGCACATCAATTGTTTTATAGACATTTATCTGAAGAAACCAAAGCATTCACATTGTTTGCAACACATTACCATGATATTACACAGCTAGCTGAGGAAGTACAATCAGTAAGCAACTACCATGTCAGTATGTTTATAACTGATAACACAATCGCGCCGTTATACTCTATAAAACCAGGTATTGGTGATAGAAGTTATGGGATTCAATGTGCTAAAGTTGCTGATTTCCCTGCGAATGTGATCAAAGTAAGCCATTCTGTATAGCTTTCGTAAATACGGATTACCCCTTGTTTTAGTTATCATCAGAATATCTGAAGGAATTAGACTGTGTTGATGGATTAAATACTCTTGCACACATGGAAGCGAAGCAACGAAATAAAATCATTTCGGTAAGGTTTTCAGGTTTTCATAAGTTGTATATATTATTTGAAATGTATATCATTTTATTGTCTGTAGGTTGGGGATGATATTATGGAAACGATTCGCCAACGTTTGGAAAAGAAATCTAAAGAGTTACCGAAGGAAGATCTTACCAAAGAGCTTCAGGAAATTCAAGCAGAGTTGGCCAAAAGTGATAATTTGTTTATTAAAGGATTACTGTCATCGTAAACCTTTTTTCTTTCATTTTTTTGTTTCAACTTAGTTTTTATACTTCACTCTCTGTCGGATTTGTTTCTTCTGTTGCAGCTGTTGTATCTGAAATAATATTAAAGTTTTGTTTAATTTGGCTTAAAATTTATGGTGTTGTACCTGGTTCAGGATTATCGGCAGGTTCCACAGTTTCAGCGGGTGCTTCTGGAACTGGCTCTGAGGCAGGTTCAGTAGGCGGCTCTTCAAATAGTTCTTCGGGCGCAGGCGATTCGGCAATTTCAACTGGTGCTTCTGCCGTTTCAGCTGGCGTTTCCACCGTTTCAGCTGGCATTTCCACCGTTTCAGCTGGCGTTTCCACCGTTTCAGCTGGCGTTTCGTCATCGGCAGGTATTTCATCCACTTCAATCGGTTCGCTTACAGCTTCTTGTTCAGTGTTTGGTGGCGGTGGAGCCTTCTCAGATTCGTCAATTGGGACGGTAGACTCAGTTTGTCCTTCACCACTGAAAGACGCTTCCACTTCAGTGAAGACTTCTTCAGTTGGCGGTATCTCCTCATCCGTAAATACAGGCTCACTTATATCCTGCCCTTGTGAATCAGGTGTAGCTGTCTTTACTGACAATGACTTTGTTCCTTTAACAGCAGGTTCTGTATCTTCAGATGGTTTTGGTGTACCGGCTGAACCCCTAGTCTTAGATCTACGGTGTGAAACACGTCTTCTCGGTGAAACCTGCCGTTTTTGTATGACAGGTCTACCTTTAGCATCCTCGCCCAGTTCTTCGATGTAACCAACATCCTTGTCAGATATATAGTCTTCCTCAATGGAATAGATCTGTTGGAGGTAATCATCGATTTCCCCAGGTTGCTGTATGTCTTCTTCGGTGCGATCTTCGGCTGAACTTCCAGCTTGGACTGTCGACTCCTCATCCAAGCCCATATGTAGTAACCGACGCATGATACGTCTAGTGTAGTAACCTTTGTAAGCTGCTTTGATCAAAGTTGCTGCACGATTTGCCTCGTACATCGTAACACCAGTCTTGCGATATAACATAATTGCACTCCTTGCAGCAATGCGCCAGTCCACCATACCGAAGAGCATCTTCTTCTCGCGTTCTTGCTTTTCCTTGAACTTGTGCCACGCATGTTGAATAATGCTAGCTACTTCTTCAAACTGGTCTGGGCTCAGTTCGATTTGTTCTAATATACTTGGTACAACTTCAATGTCTGCTTCTGCTTCTTCTTCGGCTAAATAATTACAATATATTAGCAGAAAAGTCGTTAGAAATGTTATGTTACGGTATATATTTCACTTCGCGACATCGTTACCGTCATTGTTGCATCAGTTCAAACGAATATGAATAGATCTTGTTCATACTAATCTGAACAGTACGTGCTCAAAATAATGAATAATGAGCTGAAAAGTATTTGTTCGAACTAACCCGAACGGAATCTGTTCAGACTATTCCGAACAATATCTCTTCAGCTAATCTGAACAACTATCGTCAGATACAGATGCCGTGAAGCGAAATATTTGACTTCAGACATACCGGGCATAACTTCCGCAGCTTCCTTGGATGGTATTAGCTTCTTCTTTCTCTCCAAATACGCCCGAAAGGCGGCCTGTATAACGGCAACAATTTCATTTGCTGCTTCTCTGGACATACCCGTACGTAGCAGAAGATCCACAGTGGTCTCGGCAATCTCGCAGATACCATCCACCAATCTTGCCGCGACTGAAAGTATCCAAAATAATTGCAAGTTCTTTCTATACGAAATCTACCAAAAACTAAACAAAAATACTTCGAGCATTTTCACGTGTGATCATCAATGCATCTAAATAATCCGCAATGAAGGTGTACACTTGCTCTGGTTGAGTTCGGATTACTTCACGTGAAATATCCGACATTAATTCTTTTAATCCATCGGGTACTATGTAGATAAACTTGGCGCAATGTCTTTGTAGCATAGGATTCATTATTTTTGTTTATAAAATGTGTAAAATACTGTGGGAGTTGTTTCTTTTGTTTGGAGGTTTTAGTATGAAGTTTCTAATAATATAGCAATTTTTGAAACATGGAAACATCAAAATGTTTTCCTGGAAACAATGGTAGTTTTTGTCAATTAATGAAGATTATTTCATTATAACATGAGGAAAAACAAGTTTAATTGTTGAAACAACGAATCAGAAACTTCAAAGTGCACTAAACTTGCAAATCTCAAAAACATGCTTTCGGAAAATTGCATTTTCATGCGAAATAACGTATGAAATATAAGTCTTATGACTTTGTTTAATAGAAAAAGAATTGTTGATTATGCGACTATCGCCTAATCTCTAAAACTTTAGAATAAGACCATTAGGGCTCTTTAAAGTGGACGAATTAGGACAAATCTCAAAATCTATAAACTTGGAAATTTCAAAAATACACTTTCGGAAAATTGCATTTTCATGCGGAATAACAAATGCAATAACCGTGTTCTGAATTAGTTTAATAGAAGGAGAATTGCTGATTCGAATGCGACTATCACCAAATCTGCAAAACTTATAATAAAGCCGCAAGGGCCCTTTAAAGTTGACGAAATCTCAAAAACACGCTCTGGGAAAACCGCAGTTTCATTCATCAAGTACATATGAAAAATAAGTCTTATGACATAGTTCAATAGAAAAAGAGTTGCTGATTCGAATTTAACCATTATCAGACTTCTAAAATTTACAATATGGCCGTTACATTTAACGAAACAAATGGTACTAAAAGACACTAGTGCTAATTTTATTTTTATTAAACTATTAAAAACATTTCAATGTGTGGTAAATCATAAAACTATTTTACCAAATATTTGAACAACTCGAATTGATTGTGGTCTTATACAAATTATACAACTTTAATCAAATTAGATCTTCCTTCCTTCCCCAATAGATGGTGTTTCATCTTTTCTCAAGTCTATTTCGATATAATCTAGTGCACGCGCTCCACGTTCACCATCTGACGTTCGAGTTTGATTTGTGCTCACTTGTGACTATATCAAGCGTAACTCCTCGCATTTTAGCGCCAGCAAAAGTCAACTATTCTTAGAATAGTTATCAACATTTCATCCCTACGCAAACGCCGCTTTCATTCAAATAATGGCTCACAGGCTGCTCAGGAAATTGGTAGGTACTCATTGTTATTTGTATGGAAATTGACAATCCATTGAGTGGTATTACATATTGCTTAATATGCATATTGATGAATATTAAATACATTTCCATGCAAATTGAATGCCATCAAATCGCCGTTTCGGTAGAAACGAAGTGGGTTATTACATAACAGTTAGTCGATGCTGATGTTGAAGGTTAGAGTTGTATGTTTAGGCAAATGCCAATGGAACGCGCTTCTACAGCTCTAAGGGACGGAAATGTACTTTAATTCCTGGAGATGGTATTGGGCCGGAAATATCTGCAGCCGTCCAGAAGATTTTTACAGCTGCAAATGTACCTATTGAGTGGGAATCTGTTGATGTTACACCTGTTCGAGTAAGTATTTCTTTGTTTTGGCAATACAGTTAAAAATAGATCAAAACAGTCAATAGATGTTGTGATTAAATGTCGTCTCAATAAAACTAGTAAGAATATATGTATTTCAAGGGACCGGATGGCAAATTTGGCATACCACAAGCAGCCATCGACTCAGTCAACAGGAACAAGATTGGACTTAAAGGACCACTCATGACTCCTGTGGGAAAAGGCCACAGGTCTTTAAATTTGGCTCTGAGGAAAGAATTTGATTTGTACGCAAATGTACGGCCTTGCAGGAGCTTGGAAGGGTAAATATTTTTTAAATATGCCTAATTCTTTTATAAACACTGTAATGGTCTCATACTCATACAGACTAATCGACGAATTCTTGAAAATCTCAAAATCACGATTTAAGAAAATAGTTTTTCACGCGATACTAACGAATGCAATATAAGTCTCATGACTATACTTAATAAAAGAAGAGTTGCTGATTCGTTTGGGACTATCGCCAAATCTGTAAAACTTATAATAAGGCCGTTAGGGCCCTTTAAAGTTGGTTTATTTTTGCAAGACTTTGTTTAATAGAAGAAGAGTTGCCGATTCGAATGAGCCTATCCCCAAATCTCTAAGATGTATAATAAAGTTGCTAGTTGACGAATTCTTGCAAATCCCAAAAATACGCTTCAGAAAAATCCCAATACTAAACAATGTAATACTCTCATACCCTCTAATACTTTCATGAACACTATAATTTATCATTATTTTAGTTACAAAACATTATATGACAACGTAGACGTAATCACAGTCAGGGAAAATACTGAGGGTGAATACTCCGGTATCGAGCACGAAATTGTCGATGGCGTGGTACAGAGTATCAAGTTGATCACCGAGGAGGCCTCACGACGTGTCGCCGAGTTTGCCTTCCAATACACCAGGGACCACAAGCGCAAGAAGGTCACAGCTGTGCACAAGGCCAATATTATGCGAATGTCCGACGGTCTCTTCCTGCGTTGCTGTCGCGAGATGGCTGAGAAGTATCCGGAGGTGAAATTCGAGGAGAAATACCTCGACACTGTCTGCCTTAATATGGTCCAGGACCCACATCAGTACGATGTGTTGGTCATGCCCAATCTTTACGGTGACATCCTCTCTGATATGTGCGCTGGCTTGGTTGGTGGACTTGGTTTAACACCATCCGGAAATATTGGTATTAATGGTGCACTTTTTGAATCGGTATGTTTTATTATTTAACATTGATTTTAATCTACTTAATCATTTTTATGAACTAGGTCCATGGTACAGCTCCAGATATCGCCGGAAAAGACTTAGCAAACCCGACTGCATTGTTATTATCAGCTGTGATGATGCTGAAGTATATGGAACTGCCGGAGCATGCAGCGAAAATCGAGCAGGCGTGCTACGCCACGATCGCCGAGGGTAAATACCTCACCGGCGATCTGGGCGGTAAGGCCACGTGTTCGGAGTTTACAAATGCGATCTGTGAACGTGTTGCGCAGTAATACCGTGCCAACATGCTTTGATTTTAACGAGAATTTTATTTATCGTGATTTGCATTTGTTACCATGCCATGCCATTTTTTCAGAGTGATCAGAACCATGTATAAACAGTATTTACATAGAGAACGAAACTCCGTTTGTACCAAAGAGTCTACGAATGCTGGTATCTTTGAGATGTAAGCAATTCTCATAGTGTTATCATCGTGAAATTGATTAGATTCAATATTCATATTTATTGATTTATTTATTTTAATTAAGCAAGTATAGGTTCAAACGGTTGACGTTGACTCACGATTCAGATCAATAAAAAACATTCGTCATTATTTCTACTGTCAATTTTTTCCAATTCCATTAAAAATAACCAACACTTAACGGCATTTTTATTGATATTCACCGTGTCATATATGAATAATTAAGAATAACCATCTATCCGAGATAAAAAGAGATCTTTTTGTTTAAGACTATCGAAAAATATCGTGAAAAAGTTTATTAGTTTTCGAGAAAATGGCAATTGTTTATGCATGAATTTTAAATTTAATTATCTCGAAATTAAAACATGGTTTGGGGGATGTTTCTACATTTGCCCATTCAAAATGCTCTCCTCTATCAAATGGGATCATTTTTTCCACGATCGGAAATACATTATCTGTTTCAAGAAAAATCGAGAATCTCGGTTATAAATAAATTATGTATATTTATTACAATGAAAGCCTTTCTCGCATCGTACAATTACATTAAAAAAATATTGCGTCTGTACATCACAAACTATGAGTATGAAAATGTGTTCATTGTAATCCCTAGTCACATGACTAGGTGCATACCGCCAAAGTGGCCTAGTTGTAGAGTCGATGGATAGGAACCAGTGGATGACGGGCAACCGAACCCCTCTAGCGCCGATTGCTTTTCCCGTCCAATGGGTGCTTGTTGGTGATGATTCGGACGGAGTAAGATTGTAGATCATTGGGAAAACGAACTACCGCCGCTCCGCAGTTGACTATTCTATTTTGCTAAAACGTATGATATAATAATGAAATTCGACAAAAACTTCTCACCTCCACAGGCGGGCCTCGAACAGTAAGACAACCTCTTGACCACTAGACCAATTTTCTGACGTACTCTTTCTAATCCCGAACAAGCTAAAAATGGTTACGAATGAAAGAGGACATCATTCTCCATAAGACAATGTAATTGTACGGATCGAAATTTGTAAGAAAAGGAAAATAAATAATAAAACTTCTTGAATGCTAGTCTGTCAAGTTCCAAAGTGCCTCAAAAGATAACGAGCGCGTTGTTCTTCAATCACCCAACAAATACTTGTTATCTTCAAACAACAGCGATGTGGTCATTTAAAAAACCTAAATATACAGATGTTTTTTCAAAACACAAATAGTTTGGGATAAACCAACTGAAAACAATTTCAAATCAATAAAGAACTAAACCATCAATTTCTGTGAATAACTTTATTAACTTATAGAAAAGTAAAACGACAGGAATGATGTTAAAAGTCGTTCATGTTGAATCAAACACAGCAAAACACTATATAGACATTTATTGCGTGTTATTCGAATTGGGTCCACGGTGGCGACCGAACTGCGCTACAACATTCACGAAACGACGGTTGTATTGGATGCGCCTCTTCGCGCGTCCCGTCTTTTTCTTCTTCTTCTCCTGCTTTTCAACTTTGGGTGTTTGTCCCTTAACCTTACCTAGAATTCAATAAAAGATGCATTCAATTTGCTTTACTTTCATTATTGAGTTTAATATCAAAGTTAAGAAGATAAGACTGTATGCTATTCCTATATCATTTGCAAATCATGATCACAAACAATTCAAACTGTAGCATTTATCCTTTAGCAAAATATTGGAAGGTTGCAATCATTTTAAAGGATTGCAACCAGCTGGATTTTGCCCACAATTAAATGAGAAAAAAAAATGAAAACATACCAGCACGAGCCAGAGAACCGTGCACTTTACCACCAGGCAAACCTACGGTTAATTCGATATCAGCATCGGCGAAAAGGGACACAGAGTCTTCATCGAGAACTGGAGCACCGCTTGCATAGAGCGAAATGTCGCTGGCATTGAGTTGCTCCAATCCAGCAATTTGTGCCTAAAACAAAGATTCTGAACAAACCTGATTACTGATTTTTGTAATATTCTTACCTTAATCTGGCCGATAGTCTCAGTGCCTTCACACTGCAAAACGTGCGTGGACAAACCTCGGAAAAACAACTGCATTGTGAATGTGTTGGCTATCTAGAAACAAAGAATGAGGTTAGGCACATGTTTATACAATATTTTTCAATATGCAGCAATACTGTAGCACTTTTAAGAGATGTCTAATTGTTTTTGGAGTTATTGCTGCGTCCATTATTTATTTGTAGATGAAAATATTGTTTTTTATCACTATATGAAACAATACTATTAATGCTCACCACGTTCACGTCGTAAGCGACAGGAGAACCGCTGAAAAAGACCTTTCCGGAAGTATGTTGCAATATGGTGGACGTTTTGACATATTTGTGGCGCTAGTGTAGGCTGCCAAAATGCTCGAATTACGCGGTAATTTCAAATTTAAGATTACATTATTGATGTATTTTGTACTTTTAAACATATATAAAGTTATTTAAACTCAAAAAATTATATTATTGATGTTTTAAAAATATTCAAGCTCTTTAAAGGTTAAAATTGGAACCATCTTGTCCAAATACGTGATTTTAAAATCCTACACTTAATTTTTTAACATTAGAATTTTTTATAATATAATTATAATGTCAAAGTATGTGGCAAGGAAAACTTTAATGAAACTAACAAAAGATAGGTAATTAAATTAGGAATATTTTTGGCTGTATCTTAAAAAGACGATAAAAAGTTTTACTGATAAAAACAAGTTTATATATAATAAACAATATGAAAATATTAAACATATGGATTCCAATTACTCCCATCTTCAGGTAGTAAATTATTGGTAACAAGTAAAACAATATCCACAACCCACCAAATGCCAACACCTCCAAGCGTGAGCAATTTTCCAACGGCTGTGCCCGTTTGGCCAAGGCAAAATCGATCCATGCCGAGAAATCCCAATAGGATGCTATACAATAGTGTTGTGGTGAAATACTGCTCCGAAAATTTGATGCAAGGCATATTTGCACGTTCAAAAGTGCGATTACCAAAGCACTCGATGTTATCGAGTGCCGAACACCAGACTTTCGTTCGTTCCACGTCTTCATAACGCATTCCACCAAACTTTATACATCCATGCCCGTTTTCTTTCGCTGTTTTGTTGCCTTTTAGATCTTCGGGATCTTTACATTTGATAAACTCCCATGATAGGTAGGAACATTTTACTTTGGGGCCCATTGGAGAGAATACTTCGTGTTTTGTTGAATTTTCTATCGTTTCTATCTCCCAGAAACAAAGGAAGAGAAGAAAGATGAGGGAATATTTCAGTTTATTCATTGTTTCGAGCGTCGTTGTTGTCCCGTTGATATTTAGAAAACCTGGAGAATTTAATCAATTTTTAGGTTATAAAAAAACATGTAGGTTAGATATACAATGTCAAAACGGTCAAAACATAAAGGCCATAGAGTGAATATTTCCCAACCCTGGATGAATATTCGATTGATAGCTTTTAAATCATTTTTTAAATAATTGACTTTAAAAATAAATACAGTCATAATTTTAGAGATCCCATTAATGCGCCAATTTTGCTTCATGTTCAAACCGTTCATACTTCAAAGAACTTTCGGCTGATGGTACAGATTTCATTGTAAGGAAAAATGGTTGAGGCCCTACATAAATAGATGGCGTGCTATGTATGATTTGAAATTGTAATTTTCACTTCCAGGCAACGCACGTATATACGCAAGATTATACTTCCTCCCATTGCTTCAATTATGCATGCACAATTGAATATGCGTACGAACGATGTAATCAAATCCCAGCTAATTATTGGTCACTGATTTGCAATTATTGGTTAAATGCCTTCATAAACCAGATTTTAATAGGAAACGATATTCATAAATGCCAATATAATTTATAAATACAATTTTAATACTTTTTATATGATTAATTTTAAAATACAATAACCCAAAACCTCAAATCAATACATTCAGTTCCGAAATTTCAGAGATATGATAGTAACAAATGTTCATAATAACAACTTTTTGAACATTATCAGTTGTAAGTTTGCTACTGCGATACGGTGCTTCCTGCCGCCCCCATTTGCCGCCGCTGCTGCCGCTGCCGCCGCTTTGGGGCGGTTGAAACACTCTAGTCAGTAAATCCGAGGATGCGCGTGTAAGCGGTTTGCTTTTGACGCCATTGTCACGATTTTTCCGTATTTTCTCAGTATTAACGTCTTTTTTTTTAACTTTTAGACGAATGGATTATCTCCAAAAGGAAAAATAAGTTGTTTCAAGTAAGTGTTTTTATAATTATTTATTGAAATTCATACATTTTCAAGTATACAATTTAAGAATTAGAACACGTTTAAGGAAATAATATTACTTAAGAGGGAAAAAAGGAAGTTTTTATGAAGAGAAACTATTGGAAATATCTGATCAGTTTTTTTCGTCGAAATTGTATGCTTTGGAGAAACTCAAATAATTTCTTTTTGTAAAAAATATAAAATTCCAATTTTCCTCTCTGCTAAATGTATATACCCCCTTAAAACATAATAAACCCGAATTAATCTCAAAATAACTGAAAAATGTGAAGAATGCAAATATTTACAGACATTCATGATGCATTTATCTTTATCTTTATTCAATTTTGAATTCTCAAAAATCATACTAACATGTTTTTTTATTGAAAAATATATCGCGTAAAGAAACGTCTTTTACAAAAAATGTCGAGTTTTAGCTTTTCTTTTTTCTCATATTTCCCGTATTTCTAAGATTATAAATCATGCACCCATCGATTCAACTTGAAAATTTCTTCAAACCACTGGGACAGTTTTTCATTTGATTATTTAGAACCGATATTATAAGTCATGAAAGTTGAGTAGAACAACGCGACAGTGAAATCGTCAAGAAAAATGACTTCTTAAATTACTTAAATTACTCTTAAAAATTACTTCTTCTAAACATTTCACTTTTATTTATATTTACCTTCCTCCAATATATAAAATCATATACGATTCGACTCAGAAGAAAATTTGCCTCTCATTTGCAATAGTTTCTTGATTACATGTTTAGAAATAATATTATATATTGTTGATGTTGAACTAGTAACGTTAACATCGCCGATCTCAAAATATGACCTTTCTTCAACATTTCACTTTTATTCACATTTAGCTTATCTCTAGAAGTGTAAATTATGCACCAATCGATTCAGCGTGAAAATTACTTTAGATGCAAGTATACAGTTTTTCATTTGATGACTTAGAACTTATGGTAGAACTCTTAAAAGTATACGGCGACGTATTAAACCCAAATCTAATTCAATATAACTGCAAAATGTGCAAAGCAGTGCAAAGATTTATAGTCATTCATGATGCTTTTATCTATATTTTAATTCAATTTCGAATTCTCTTTGAGTAACTATTGCTTCGTCATATTTTATATCGAAGATGAAGACACTTTATGAGGTTTATTTCATCATTACAACGTTAATTTCTATTCAAAGAACGTTAATTTAAGATATAATCTCTAAAATTATAATATAATCCCTAATCATTGTTAGTTTTAGTAAAAAATAACTTTAAAAGTGCGATTTTTAGATGTCTCTATTGAAATAAGTTTAATTTCACGATTTTCAGGCCACTGTCGGGTTTTGATAAAACATTTTAAAAATTAACACTTGGTGGTAAACACTTTATTATTATATTATTTACTAAATAAACTAAAATTGTAAAACATCGATAAAGTGTCTATCCCCAGTGTTAATGTTGTCTTTAAATTGTGTAGTAAATTTGTATCAAATGCTCGAAATTACTTCGAAAAAAAATATTCAACTCGAATTTCATTCAAAAAAACTGTAAAATACGAAGTATGCAAAGATTTACTCACATTCAGGATGCTTTTATCTTGATTTAATTTCGAATCCTCTTTACGCAACATAAAAATGTGTTAAAGCAGAGGAATGTAATTTAAAAATATATTCACTAAAATATATACACATCTAAAAAAGTATGACATCAATGAAGATATACAAATATGAAACTTTGAAATATCTATAAGGAAATGAAATCACGAAAAAATAGCGAACCTTTATGAAAATTTCACGATTTGAAAATTGCAAAACTATTGAATGCATTCTCGAGCAAATCATCCCTAACGGAAGCATGAATCGTCGTACAACTCTAGGGTTGTGACATTGAGCCCTACGTGCACTTCATCAAACTTTTAAAGAGCTTTTGTTCGGCGTAACTACACGATACTTCATGACCTATGAAGTATGACAGAATGTGATGCACAGACGTAGTTTATCTTCACCCCAAAGCGGATGGAAGAGTAGAGATACACTTCCTACTTATGTTGTTTGGAAAAAGTACACAATTGTGTACGACATTATTGCAAACATTATTGGAACGTGGGCGTATATATAGCATTTCAAATCTATTATCGCCGAACTAGTCAATTGCGTCGATAAACTGATTGTGAGCCTATCAATAAATCACTTTCAGTCTGTGATAACAATAAATGCGTAAATCTCTTCATATATTTTGATATAAACAACATAATCGACGTTAAATACTTTTTCCATCGTCATAAAATAGGAGGAAAAAATAGGAAAGAAAATATTATTTTATTTGATGAAAATTAGTTTAAATAGACGAGAAAAATACTTTATGGGTTGTTCATGTTTCAAAGTGATAATCTTTGAAGATGAGAGTGAATCCGGCAAGTGAATTCCTTCCGCCATAAACCGACTGACTTCCGCTTTTCCCATCGCTTCCGCTAACGTGATTTAATCCATTTCGTACACCTAGAGAATTTTCTATCATTCTTGTTACGTCTACAGTTCTTACGATTACAATAACTCGACTTCAAAATTGGCAATTATAAAGAAATTCGTTATATTGAAAGTGAAATTTAAAGAGTTTACGAGGAGAAGGAGAATTTTAAGTGGGCGATATTAAAGTCAAACTTTTTTCGTTTCTTTCCTTCCTTTTAACTTTTTTTCATATCAAAATTTGATGTAGAATAACAGAGACTAACAAAGTGGTGATTTTTTTCCGTTTTTTATTTCTTTTCATTCCGTTTCATTGCATTTTTACTACATAGTTTGTCGTAGTAACAAACTGTAAGTAAAAAGCAATTACAAGTAAAGCCCGAACATGATGAATTAAGTGTGGAATTGACGATTACTGGTGTAATGGCGACTTTCAGACATTGTCAAATATAGAATCAAAAAAGTTTTCTGAGGCAATTTTGGATCCAGCTAGGTGTGGTTTTCAGTATTTTTTACAAATTTAATTCATTTAACACCCACAAAATTCAATAAAGTGATCTTTTATTAAGATAAACTTTAAATACGTTTTTTCATGTTGCGTACGCGATTAAGTATATTCTACTGAACCTGTATGCTCCATGTGCATACTCTGCAGATGATGTGCAGGTCCGCGAGCACTAATTCAAGATCTATTGATACACACTAATGACTTACTAATGGCGTCGCGATAACATGAGTCCGGCCGATAACGACTTTATTTGGAAGGCCGGACTTCTTGGCCAATTGCTGCAACATCATGGCTCATTCATTCACAGACGAACAAACTCTTCCCAGAATATTGTCCACCATCGTATCAGCGTAATTACGCTCACCTGTTTACGTTTCTGCGTAAACAGAACCGATTTATCTAAATATAGGCTTATTTAATTGACACTTAAATTCTCTAGAATATGAGGTCAATTGTTTTTTGAAAAAAATATATTTACGCATTTTTTTCCTATTTTTAAAACGAATTTTTATGCGAAAAATGCACTATTTTTTAATTGAACAATAAATAGTCTATACACAAAATAGGAAAATATATAATAATATGTTAATATCACCCCCACCCGGAACTACCCGTTTTGGCATATCAGATGGGCAGTTTGCGTTGTTTTAGATTGTGTAACCCTTTATTTCTATTGTTAATTGTTCCTCCTTGCTCTTTTCAATTAATATTTCTTTAATATAAGAAATCACGACATTCTAATGTATTTCTTGTTCTATCATGAGCGCTATGATATCCTCCACAATGAACGTTTTCTTTAGCACTTTTTCAGCTGATAGCTGATAGCTTCTTGGATTTCCACCTCCTGCACGAGAAGAAGGTGTGTTCAGCAGTATCGGTTCCTCCACATAGAAACATTCGGGGGTTGCTTTCCAATGAAAAATGCACTTAAAAGTTAAAACTTGTGTACAATCGGCCAACTTTAACTGCTTTTTTAAAAAGCTTTTAGAAAACTAAAGCTTTTTTCGTAAAAATCGTGGCCATATAATTATGACATCCATTTTTAAGTTTTTAATTTAGATATAGATTTTTAAAATGATTTTTAAATTTAAAAAATATTCTACTTACGATTTAAGCTTTAAATTGCTATAAGAGAGTTTTGCATAATAGTTTCCGAGAGAAAAACAAACTTGAGCCTATTTACAAGCACAAAAAACATTACAACAACAATCCAATAATAAGTATTGTTTTCTTTTAAATTTCAGTAAAAATATCATGCTCAATTTGATATCAATATGGATATACATCGCGTGTGCGTTGATTACCAACGTTTCCACACAATTAACCACAAGTGTGCAAAAAGAACAAACGCACGTGATAATCCCAGGTAATTTTATGATTGGCGCACTATTTCCGGTACATCACATGCCAGTGATCAAACAATCACGACGTGCAATCAGCTACGACATCAAATGCGGCCTCATTCGGGAGCAGTACGGTATTCAACGAGTCGAAGTCGCCCTGCATACAATCGACAAAATCAACGCGGATCCAGCAATCCTGCCGAATTTAACCCTCGGCATTGAGATAAGAGACGATTGTTGGTACGCTCCGGTCGCGCTTCAGCAAAGCATCGAATTGATACGCGAATCAATCGCTCCATCCTCGACGGTCAACGCTAATCCCGATGATGTTTGCTTGAATTTGACGCAAACAAATGGCGGCGGCGCCGGTCAAACTCCAGAAAATGCGAGTGATAAGAAAGGACCGCTGATAGGCGTCATCAGTCCTGGTAGCAGTTCGGTGGCTCTACAAGTTCAGAATTTGCTACAATTGTTCCATATACCGCAGATGGGTTATTCGACAACGTCGAAGGACCTTTCGGATAAGAGTCGATTTAATTACTTTCTCCGCGTTGTGCCATCCGATTATTTTCAAGCTCAAGTGATGTTGGATGTCGTCAGGTTTCACGAGTGGACGTATGTGTCTATTGTCAATACTGACGGTGAGTGAGGGCGAAAAATTCACAGTTTACAGAGTGAAAGAAGTGGTAGAGAGAAAGAAAGAAAAATCAGTGTTGTACAAACAAGGCCAGGTTTATTTATTTAGATACATATTTATTTTATTAATTTTGTTTGTTTATTGAAGAGAATTATGGCCAAGCTGGAATTCAGGCGTTTCGAGAATTGGCCGAAGAAGCCGACGTGTGCATCGCCCGGGAGGACTCAGTGTTGAGTAATTCGCCTGATGAGGTCTTCGATAAAGTGATTATGAATCTTCGCCAGGACCCGAATGCTTACGTTGTTGTCTGTTTTTGTGAGGGGTTTACTGTGCGTGGATTATTGGCTGCTACAAAGCGATTGAATATAAGTAACCATTTTCTCTTTATTGGCAGGTTAGTAAAGACTATGGTAAACTTGCAGTTGTCGATAAATATCGATAAATATAAAGATGACTAAAGATGAATACATCGAAGATTATTATTATCGTTACCATGACTTTGATGAATATCGATATCGAGTTTTTTTGATATTTCTTACTTTTTTGGAAACCATTGGAAGCTCAAAGTAAAAATATGCATTTTCATCATTTATCAGGACATTCAGGCGAGTAGAAAAGACGAAATTTCGAGATTTCAGAGGGGGGCCTCTACATATATGTAGAATTCTCCAATACCCCCTCTGAAATTTTGAAATTTCGTTTTTCTACGCACCAAAAGTTCTGATAAATGCTGAAGATACATTTTCTTTTCCACTTTTTTGCTTCCTTGCTTTCCCAAGAGTAATTTGTCCGCTTTCTCCTTCCCCCAGGCAAAAATACCGACGCCTATGATTCAAGATACAATCTCTGTTTTGATCCTTATCTCCGTTTCCCAAAATTTAATTACAACCCAGATTCACCGAACCTAATCATTGATAAATTACACAAGTTTCCGTGAAACTATAAATTACCCTTCTTTATTACAAAATAACGTAATTGCTTTAACTGCTTCACCAAAGTTGAGCAAACTTTCGGATGTTGCGAGTTGTGATGATTTATAATCAATCTTATTATCATTTTCCTTCAATCGTTTTGCTTCCCCAAGAAATCTTCCAAAATCTACCGAAATCACTAGAAATTAGTAAAGTGTGTTGTGGTCAGAGTTTGCAGTATTACAAGCTTTACGAAATGTCGCATCCCTGCGGTATCCTGTCTGTACTCTAGTATCTTCGCGGTCATGAATCATTAGGAACGTGCTCCCAATTGTCCCTGCGTGCTCACCACTCTCGCCTCCATCTCGCTTACGCTAGTGTTGCCTAATTAAATTTGCCACCGTTCCGAGGCTTTTATTTTCGATCGCTTCACTCACATGCATGCATGTGTATAACCATCACATACACATCACATTCGTACCACATACAAATACGTGTACATCTCATAGACATAGATACATGAGAACTGGATAGGAAAGCAGGGAAAGGCAGGAATATTGCGATATTCCAGTACGTGATGTTTTCTTTTTCATTGCCTTGTACAATTTTAGTGATGGTTGGGCAGACAGAGCAGACGTAACACAAGGATTGGAAGAGCAAGCGTGGGGCAGTCTATCCATTCGGATACATTCGCCCTATGTGCAACATTTCGATGATTATTACATGGGCCTTACACCGGCAAACAACCATCGCAATCCCTGGTTTAATGAATTTTGGCAATTTAAATTCGATTGTTTATTAAACGAAATCTCCTCTTCTACATCGTCAGCATCAATATTTTCATCGCCAATGAATACATCAATATTTGATCAGCCTTCAAATCGTTCAGATAAACTCTGTACTGGTAAACTACGTCTTCTTAAGTTCATTTCAACTTACACGTTAATGTTTTTTAATGTTTAGGAAATGAAGACCTCAACGACAGATATCGACAAGATCCAAAACTTTCACTAGTAATTAAAGCCATTACTAGTTTTGCGTATGGATTACATAATATGCAGCAGGATTTATGTGGTCCGGGACATGTTGGGATGTGTGAGAAACTATTACCTTTCAATGGGTCCCTGTTTAAGGTCATATACTTACCTTACGATAATCCTTTGCCGTTTGCCCAAATAATTTTTGGCCTAAATTGCAGAATTATCTCCTGAATGTTTCATTTGACTACGACGGTGATCCTGTAGAATTCGACGAAAACGGAGACCCACCTGGTCGTTACGACATTATGAACTATCAGCGTTTAGCCAAGGGTATATTTGATTACGTACACGTGGGTGACTGGAATAATAGGACTTTGGAATGGGTGAAACTCGTGCAATTTGGTCCTCGAATTGCTGTTAATTCTGTGTGTTCGCAAAAATGCCCAATGGGACATTATAAGGTGATTTTATTTAACTGTTTTGAAGATTATGTTACTTGGATGTAAATTCCTTTGATTATGTCAAAGTTGCAATCGTTTTAAACAGAATATCCAACTTGGTGGAAAAGATAAACGTTGTTGCTGGGTTTGTGTACCATGTGCAGTTGGCGAAATCCTCGATAAACATTCACACTCCCTCAGATGTCAAAAATGTCCCTTGGGAACAGCACCAGATGGAAACCAAACAGGTAAATCTATTCATCATAGCTGATATCTCTTTTTCTTACTTATATTTATTTTTATTACTACCTAAATCTTGTTTTCTGCTTATATCAATTTTCAGAGTGCTTGCGTTTGGAAATCATCTACACCCAATGGTTTGATACTCAAGCAATAGTCGCCATGACATTTGCCGTGTTTGGCTTACTAACAACCTGGTTCTCACTAGCAATATTCATGCTAAACCACAATACCCCAGTGGTAAAGTCATCAACAAAAGAACTCTCCTATATTATTCTAATCGGTATGACCCTCAGTCATATCTCCCTATTTCCAATGATTGCTAAACCCACTCCCACGACGTGTGCCCTCACCCGTTTCTTACCCGGAATCAGCTTTGCGATGATCTACGCTGCTTTACTCACCAAAACTAACCGCATTGCGAGAATTCTCGCCGTTTCAAAGAAGTGCTTCCCTACCAGAAAACGACTGTTCATGTCGAGCACATCACAGGTGGTAATCACCTGCAGTTTAACAGGAATCGAATGCATCATATCAGCATGGTTGTTGTTTTATCAACCTCCAGACATTGCCTATGCATACCAACTACACCAAACCGTCCTTGAATGCAACACTACGACCCAGGGAGTGGTGGTACCACTTGCTTTTGACTTTGTTTTAATCCTACTGTGTACACTTTACGCTCTAAAGACACGGAACGTCCCGGAGAATTTCAACGAAGCGAAATTCATCGGTTTTGCCATGTATACCACCTGCGTTATTTGGATCGCCTTTGTCCCGATCTATTTCGGGAGTGATTCGAAAGTAATCACAATGTGTATGTGTGTCACACTCAGCGCAACTGTTACCTGGTCCTTCCTCTTCATCCCGAAATTATTCATCATAATCCTACGACCAGAAAGGAATAATCGCTCCTATTTTACAACAAGTAAAAGCATTCGCTGCCACATCGGAACCAGGGTGTCTACAGCCGTCTCAAACAAAAGCTCAGTCAATTCATGGCGGGAGACGTCAACTTCAACCTCACTAGCACCACCTACCCACCATATAAAAGAAGTCTCGCCTAGTCACATACCCGTGGAAGACAATAAACGTCCGAAAACTTTTATTGGACAAGCCAAGGCCTGTCAGACTGGATTGGAACTCTTGCAAGTCTTATTAAGCCCTCGTATGTTAATGGATGACCTTAAGTACATTCCTGCACAGATCAGATCGGAAAAGACACGAATAATTCCACGTGTCGTCGAGGTGCCATGTTGTGAAACACCTGAATGTTGTTATAAAAAGATCACGATTGAATTACCACAATCTTCAGATGCTTAAAGTGTTCAAATCAAAGGTTTCAATGAGTGCAGCAGAAACATAAACGCGAGACTCAGTAAAAGAGGATAAAACCGAGGAAAATTGAGGAAAAAAGGAGCCAAACTGAGATAAAAAGATAAAATTCATATAAAACGGAGTAAAAACGAAGTAAAAACCACTTGGAAGCATTTGATTTGCCGTTGATGTCATTGATATTGCAATTAAAAGTGCAAAACGAGGACCAATTAATTTTAACGAAGTCGACTCACTCGTCTAACATCATAGTGCTTCTATATTTAAACATATACATAGTTATATATTCATGCTTAAATATTACAGTGCAATGCATAGTATATTTTAAAACTATACAACGTATTTTCAAATGCCACACCGAATTATACATTTGTGTCCTTTCATTTTGAATCAATCTAGCCCTTTACAATCTTTTACATATTTAGATATACATATATTTATAAGTTTTATAATATGTTCTTAGCCACTAACATATTTACTCGGATATGTTTAAAATAGCCGCACGTAAAATAGCAACATGTTTCAATATGTTTCTGATGTGTGTTTTGTAACAATAGATTAATATAATTAAAATATATATCAATTAAATCACTTTACTCGATTCTTTAACCAGATATGTATCGATTTAGTGTGGTGTATGTTTATTTCGTCACATAGAGTAATGTTCAATCAGCTTAGAACCCACATAGCGATATGATTTTATTTTTTTAATAGATCTTTTCAACTTTTTTTTAATCTTTTAATAATCGATCGCATTCTGTTTGTTTGAAGCCTAAAGCCGATAGAACTTGGACGTATTGCAATAAATCCCTTATATAACAAAATGTTCCAAAAATGGATAATTATAACTATATGCTACTAAAATTCGACTAAATTTTGTGGTCAACAATAGAATTAAAACTAAACTTAACAAAATATGGTAATAACAAGATTTTGTATATAATATTTTGTGATATTTTCAATTTTGTTTCCTGATGTATGTGTTGAGTGTTTTTCTGATACAATTCTGATATACTCTCGTAATTCCTGGACTTTGGAAGCTGGAGAAAATATGTAGCTCAATTTAGTGATTAGTTCCTGGTAAATACCATCCAGTGGTTCAAATTTAACAAACCTATGGTACTAAAATATATTTGCCTATTCATATTCGTATAGATTAGATTGAATAGAATAGTAATGATATTCTCAATGAAAGTCATTGCGCGATATGTATGTATGAGTATGTTTTTTGAGGATAGTGACATGAGGCTCATATTTATCAGGAACGATGTCTTCTACGTTCTTTTAGGATTTTAAAAAATCAACAAAATCGTAGGTTTTTTAGCTTGGTTGTTGCTTGCTTGAAGCTTTCCACGATTAATCTGTAAGATTTTTTTTAGTTTTTGGAAGTTTTGAAAGAATTTAAGATTTTTTTTTGTTTACTTACTTCTCATCTGAAAACCAGAAAACTGATTGCCATTTTGCTGCTGCTGCTGTGCACCGAAAGGATTCGTATTCCCACCACCACCACCAGGAATATCTAAAGTGCCCCCGGCACCAGTTTGATAAGTCCCGTAACTATCCTGTGCCATTTCATGCAACTTGCTGCTGGATAATGCCCTCGGAATGGGATTGCTGGGTACGCCATGCGGTGCCAAGTGAGCAGTTTCCTCAGCCATCTGGCGCGGATCCTCCGTGGTTGGGATCTCCGAGACGAAACCCTGATCAACGCGATAAAAGTTGATGAAGACGAAGCCACCCAAGACGATTAAGCACATCAGACCGTAACCTCGGAATGTGGCCGTGGAGCCGAACGCATTCACAAAAAGGCCACCGATCACCGCGCCGCAACCACGACCGAGGCCATGATGGATTCCCTGGAGGACGCCCTGCGCAGACGAGCGTAATTGCTGCGGAGTGTTGTGGGCGATGTACGAGCAGCAAGCGGCCCAAACAGCAGCGTGCGTAATACCCTGAAAGTTTCAACCGACCGGAAAATGTTCCGGGTTATTAATTCCGTCATCAAGTCGTAGGATATGATCACTAACCTGCATAAACTCGAATGGTAATACCCACCAAGGATTCGACAACCATGAAATGTATAAAAATCGCAATGTGTTGCCAATCAGACCGACGCAGAGGACTTTTACGTGGCCCATTTGGCGAATCAAACGAAAGCTGAAGAAATAAGCGAAAATCTCTGAAACGTGGTTGATGACCGAAGCAACGCCGAAAAGGGTTGGGGAACCTCCGTAGTCCTGAAGGTGCCAGAATAAGAACGTGAAAATCAAACCTATTCCGAAACCCATCCACCAGGCAACAAATAGGAATGATGCGCATTTGAGGTCTTTGAATTGAGCCATAACTGTCACCCATTCAGGTAATTCTCGGTTGGTTTGGGCGAAAATCTTCGATTTTGCTTCAGCTGGAGGTGGTCCAGTCCCAGTTGCTCTCGTATCGGCCAAAGATGGGAGATTAAGCTGTTGTGCCAACTGTTCCTGCATTTGATCCTCCCTGCTGAGGGCTTGGGGTGCATTTTCCACATCCTTATTCACTTGCTCCCCGGCACCTTGATCTGTATCATACTTAAAGTTGATCTGTGTTGCTGTAATCAAAGCAGCGCCCATCAAAACTGAGAAGGTTGCAAAGCAAATCGTATAGTTCTTCTCCTTCTTGTCAGGACCGCAAGGATGGTTGGGGAAGGCTGTTGAGTGGTCGAGGGCAATACCGACGAAGAACATCGCTAAACCCCAACCAAGCGAGCCAAACATTCGCTGATGACCATAGCGATCAGCGTCTTCTCCTAAGAGTGTAATCACCGCAGAGTCAGCTAAAGTAATCGCTGGGGCACTGAAGAACTCGCCGATGATGACGAGTAGAAGGAGTAGGAAGAAAGCTTTTTCGATGTCTTGGGTGCGATACACAATGGAGGAGATAATGGGTTTTACCCAGCTTTGGTGTTTGGGTTCTTCGTAATTGGACGCATAGTTGACATTGATTGGGGATTGACCAGCACTAAGACGTGGACGTGCCGAACGTGGAATCCTGCTATGTCTGTTAAACACATCAATATATCAGAATGGTACTAGATAATAAAAGTATCAGTATGGGTCCGCAGATAAATACAGAAAATCAAAAACTTACTGAACAAATTGTGGTTCATGTTTTAATGGTTCCTCGATAGATCTCTTCGTCATGAAACGTGCAGTGACATCAGGAGTAGTCAGCATATAACTATCGTTTTTCGCCTGTATGCACGACGTCGCTGGAGGTTGAATAGACCCTAGAGGAACCGTGAAAATAATCCATGCACCCAGAGAGAGTAATAGCAACATTTTGCCTTTCTGGAAGCGATCAGCTAGAGACCCCCAAAAAGGGGCTGAGAGAAACTCAACGAAAGGTCGGCAACCTACGAGGAACCCACATTGGCCAGCGTTCATCCCCATTTGCTTGAAGTAGACACCCATTAGAGGAAAGAGCGAGCCGAAAGCCGAGTAGAAGCAAAAGTAGAACGATTTGACAACCAAAAGTTCCTGATCGACAGCACCCCCAAAAAGCATTTCAAGGAGATCCGATTTCCCACGAATTTTATGCGTTGCTTCCTTCGGTGCTCCATATCTGTGAATCAAACAGACTAGTATAATAAAGAAAAGACAGAAAATGCCGACAAAAGATAGGGAAAAGACAGAAACAGACAGACAACAGAAAGAGAGATTGAATATAAGAATGATCTGAATACGAAGAAGATATCGGGGATCATACTTTTCGGGGTCGACTTCTCCCAAGTCTTCGGGATCGACCATCGGGCGGGAAGTAGCTCCTCCAACATTCTGTGGTGGCCCACTTTGGTGGTAATCACTATTGTATTCCATCTCCAAGAGGGTTTAGAACCCGCCAAAAAACCAGCGCAATCCACCCCAAACCCAACACAACCACCACCGAATTATGGAGGGACAAGCAATCGATGCAACTACCTACTGCCCGACTGCGAGAATAGAACAAGTAATGATGAGTGGATCGATATGAAGTCAGCGCGCCGCCGCCGCCATCGCCACCACCGCAACGCCGACACTCAGTCGACACCAACAGATTCCTTTTATATTTGTACCTCACGCAGTAGGGGGCAGCAGTTGATGCCGTTTTTGCAGTCACTCATCCACCTCCATCATTTCAAACGGTACAAAGTAACACTGCGTTTACTAAAGTCTATTCCGTGTAACTACGGCATTTGGGGCGACCCTCTGGCTCCCCAACGCATTCCAGACTCTTTCGGAAAGGCCATTGAGTGTAACCTTACGCCAAACTTTACCCTCAGTAATGGATGTTTCCATTGCTTCGCACGTGTGTTCCTCTGTGAATAAATCGTTTCTATTACACGACAACACTCCCACAGAACAACAGAATACCACAACTGCCATAATTTCAATTTCGCCCATTTATGTCATAATTCAAAATTAGGTTCTGTTTTGTTTCTAAATTGACATGTAATGTCCGATTTAATCAATTCCCCGTCCTCACGGGTGGAATACGTAGTGTTACCACCTGATGGCGGATGGGGTTGGTGCGTCGTCTTTGTAGCATTCTGTTGGAATGTGGTAACTGAGTGCACCGTATATACATTTGCCCTGTTTCTTGATGAAATGCTGAAAGATTTCGCCGTTCAGCCATCGCTCTTAATGACCGCCAGTTCATTGCAATGTGGTCTTTATTACCTCTTGGGTAAAACTACCTCTTCTTCATCTCCACTTCTTCAATGTACAAGTCTAAACTTCCAACTCTAATCCGATTGTTTGTAGGACCATTTTCAGCAGCAGTAATAAATCGTTTTGGATTTCGTATCACATCGGTGTGTGGAGGTTGTTTAGCCTTTGGGGGCCTACTTGCGTCTTCTTACGTGGACAACATCTATGTATTTATCACCACATACGGTGGCGTAATGGGCGTTGCATTTAGCATGAGTTACCTCAGCAATATACTGGTCGTTAGCTTCTACTTCAGTAAATACCGAGCGATTGCGACGAGCTGTGCGGTTACAGGAAGTGCAGTTGGTGTGAGCATATCACCGTTCATCTTTACGATGGTCTTGTCTGATATGGATTGGCGAAAAAAGTACAAATATTTATCGGGGGCACATCTGCTTATGGTCTTTTTTGCGTTTGTCTATAAACCCATCTCACCATCAGTGATCCGTACCCGGGAAGTACCACAACACAACGCACCAAGAACTGCCGATCCATCATTGAGTGCCGATGAGAAATTCGGTCGATATATATGGGATTTTCCCACAGCAGCTGAAGCTTTAGCTAATCAAGATTATGTGATTGTTTTACGTGAGTCAGACTCACGTATCAGTGATGCAACGTATCCCTCAGCTAGTCAGAGAACCTCGGTGAGAGGAGCAGGATTAGTCGGACTAAGCGAACCCACTGTCCTCATGTACACACATAAAAAATGCTGTTGCTGCTATTGCAGATGTTCCCACATTATATGCCCATGTTTACTGAGTTACCATAGACCGATGTATCGCGATGACATTCTCTATCAAGGCTCAATGAAACTTCTACCTCATTTTAACAGAGCTGAAACGGACGTAAGTTGTTGCTGAGAAAACAACTAAAACTGATTATATTCTGTTGTAGCTTTCGAAAGCCCTAACTCAGTATCATATGAAAGTAACACGAACCACGAATGCGTTGGACGTACCACAAAATGCCGATTGCTGCAATTGTTGCCCAGATTCCGTTCTACGTGTCCTCAGTTCGATGATGGATCTTTCGCTACTCGGCTCATCCGCCTTTTTCCTATTGAGTTTCAGCGGTTTCCTTACCTACCTCGGTTTCTACGTCCCTTCAGTCTATGGTATAACCCATTCCATCGTTTGTAACATCGAATACCAAGAAGCTACATACGTGATTACCGCAATCGGGGTGTCCAATGGCGTCGGGCGTTTAACGTTCGGCTTTATTCCACTCATTTGTCCGAAATGTACAGCGATGTTGATCTCACAAGTGACTCTCATCCTTGCTGGTATTGCTGTTATCATTCATCCATTTTTTATTGAATATTACATTCATCTGGCTTGCGCTTCAGCATTTGGATTATTTATAGGTAAATTATTTAAAAACCGTCGCCAATTTATGAATATTAATGTTTTCAGCGCCATTATCATCCCTCCGGACCATCCTAATAGTTGATCTCCTTGGTTTAGAAAAACTAACGAATGCCTACGGTTTAATTGTCCTGTTGGAAGGCACATCATCAATAATAGCATTGCCGCTCAATGCCTACCTGCACGATTTGTTCCACGATCTCAAAATACCCTTTATCTTCTCAGGGTCAGTGATTATTTTAAGCAGCCTGTTCCTTATGCCTGTTAACAGGCTTCATAAATGGGAAAAACAGCGTAAATTTATGAAAGAACTGCAAATTGGTACGAAAACAAGGCGTTAATAAATTTGATAAGTTTCCTTTCGTTTTTATTTATTAATATTGTCTTAACACTATAATTGACAAGGGGATTCGAATAAAAAATTTAACACTTAAAAAATTAGTTGAAACTCAGTTAAAACACAAGATAATAGCGTTTATTTGTTTGCAAATCTCACAATCAGCAATTTGTGAGACACTATGTGAATTTTACTATTTCAAGTCCCGCTTGGAATGTCAACTTTTCACCTTCATTTTTGTTTCTTCACTTTCAGTAAGTTTTTCAAAATTCAGAGCAAATAGAGTTGTACCCTATGTACAAATATATCTTACAAAACATAATTTCTACAAATCAATATTAATAAATAACAATAATGCATATTTCATATTTTTTGGGATTCAATAAGTACATTCTTCGCAAGCATTTGAAAAGGTACTATCGTCGTAAAACTCACAAAAGTATCGCATTTGCCTAACTATAATTACAATATATACAACATCAGTCTTGAAAGAAATTGGTTCTGCCATGCGTTTGTTAATTACGTTGAATAGTTACATTTCGCATTGGCATAGTATGTATAGCACACTTACTGGTTTCGTCCGACTGACTTAGGAACATACTTAGTTTGCAAAATTACAATATGTTGGCTTTGTTTTGGATGGGATTACTTGTATTTTCTTTGTGTGTTTTTAAATTGGCACTGATTTATTTGCATTGGCATCGGCACGTCGCTTCTCCCATCGATTTACCATATGCAGGGGGTACGTAAGCACGGCTGAGAAGAGAATCAGGCTTCCGGAGAGGTAGAAGGATGCATCGAAACTGCCGGTGGCATCTTTGAAAGCACCTGCTGTTGGTGCTCCCACAGCGGCTGCAGCACCCTGGAAGAGGAGGAGAAGCCCGAATGCGTTTGTTAATTTCTCCAAACCTACCAGTTCCACGACTAGAATTGAACGTAGCGAAGCAAAGGTTGCTGGAACAAAGACAGACATGATCATATGAGGTTTGGCCCAATCTTTTTATATAAAGTAAAGCAGTTAGAATATAGAAAAGCATTCAGAAGATAGAAAATCATTCTGAAGATAGGTAAGCAGGACCAAATACTTACAAATGGCAAGCCCAAACATGGCAGCATAGAAGTATTGATACTCTAAACTCCCTGAGAACCCACTAATAATCGTCACGATTCCACCAATGCTAATCGCAACATTGTTAACCATCAAAGTGTCAATTTTCGGGAAGAAACTCAGAGTCCCACACAAAATCCTACCAATTGTGTTTGTTACACCAATAGCTGAGAGTAAAAAGGTAGCTGTGTCGACATTCCATCCATAGGTGGACGTGGCACGAGCAGCAATGTACATAAACGGTACGTAGAAGCCCATCATCGTGAAAAAGCCACTCAGAGCCAGTAGGATAAATGATGGGGATTTCAATAAACTAAGATCTAACATGGTAGCAAGGGTACGACGCACAGCTTCAGGGCATAGAGTACAGGACTGACTTTCTTCAACCTCTTCTTCGATATCGGTCTTGGTAGGCAGTCGAGTCACAGATAGATGGTATTTGAGAGATGTTTGTGATTGGTACTGTGGGAGACGGTTCAAAGAAGCCCCGAAGAAGACGTCATCTCTGTACATTGGCCTACTGACATCAGCAGTATGTCCATGGGCACGTCGTCGACCTACCTCAGAGTTGGTCCGGGATCGATGGTACGAAGGACGACGGGAAGGCACAATAATCGGGGTTGAACCTTTACCATGAGATAACAGAGGTTGACCATCTTTACCATCACGGGGTTTATCTGCATCTTTCAGGAAGGGAACACTAAGGCGTTTTTGCATAACCGATGGAGGCGCGGCGCTGGCAGCAGCTGGTACTGTGATCGTATGGTAAACATCGGCAACTGAGGGATAATCAGCGTTATTGTTAGCACCGAGAATCTTGTTAATCGTGGTTTGACTGTGGTGTAGCGAATGATGGGAGTTGGCAATGTGTTTAAGGGCATTCTCCATTTTGACTCGAGTCTGCGGAGGTAGTTTGCTTGAGTCCATGACCAATTCTTTCTTTTCGGCGTCATCGTCCGTCTTGAGGTCCTTCACTTTGGTGGGTTTTACCGGTCGGAATAACGAGCCGAAAATGACGCACGTTGCCACGATGCAGCCTTGGACGATAAGGGCCTTGCGCCAGCCCATTGTCGCAATCAGGGCGCTGCTGATAGGTGCGAATAAAAACGTGCCAATGCCGGAACCGCAAACACCGATGCCGGTGGCAAGGGCACGATACTTTTCAAAGTAAAAACCGACTGTGATTACAGCTGGAACGTAAATCAATCCGAAGCCGATACCTGTAAAATAAAACAGTATTTGAGAATCTTGAAACCATTGTTCCTGTTTAGTTTAGGGCGTTCCTCTTTAACTAGGCTCTTCTAATTGTTCTAGTGGTTCTTCCGCAATCTGATGACTCTGAATATGAATATGAATACAGGTAAGACTACAGGTTGTAGACCTAAGAAGTTTCCAAGACATTCAGAGAATATACAGAAGGTCCTTAATTTTGATAACTTAATCTGATGCTTCAAATTGCCTGCAATTCCCAAGACTAGACCAAACAGAGTGTCCTAGATCAAAAACCGATTCTCTGAGTTTTAAGAAGTGCCTAGGAGAGTGACTATGAAGAGAAATACTAACCTCCAAGCACACCATATGAAAGATACAAGTATGAGACACTGGTAGAAAAGTAGGATAACACGAATGCAGCCACACCCAATATGCTACCAAGGATTGCTACCAAACGGAAGCCGTACCGGTTCGCCAAGGCGCTCGCAAAAGGCCCGCTCATCAGATAGAAGCCTGACATCAGCGATCCGACGAGTGTGACCTGCGAATTCGAGGCGCCAAATTCTTTGCAGATTTCCGGCAGAAACATGCCGAACGAGAAGATGATACCATCGACGACCATATTGCAGGCGAATGAGGCAGCTACCACGACCCAACCCCAGCCGCCATCGGGTGGGACCACTACCATTGCATCCTCAGCGACCTCCGTGGCGATCTCCTCGGTCTCCGTGGGACCCGGCAGCGGGGTGACGCCATTTTGTTCCCCTGCACCCACAGCAGGACCTGCTGGTTGTGTATCCGCACCTGGCAGTAAATTATATTCGGTTTCTGTCGTATCTGGCGAAACACCATTCGGTGGCGACATGTTGATCTACAAAACAGCCAAACATTCAATTAATTATACATTCCAAGGTTAGCTTAAATAGTTTGAACGATTTTATCTATTTTTTTGTTAATTACAATTACAAACGCACTAGTAATTTGCAAATGCCAGTTCATTACGTAGGCAAAACACGCTGGAATTAGCATTTCCTGTCGTATAGCTAAACTTGCTTTGATGATATAACGTTGATGATAGTATTATGGGTTTGAGGATCGAAGATTCAGGAATTTCCAGGGATTGAAGTTCTACGAAAAAAAATTTACCTATCTCTATGTACACCTAAATGTATACATAAATCAACGTTGAGAATACACAAATATGTCCACATTTATGACGAGTGGAAAATTTCCAACTAGATAAGCTCGGGGCATAGAAAATTGTCAACGAATATTTTGATAACAAAAGCGAGATTTATACTTTGTTGTACGTCAGGAAATAAGTGAATGCTCTGATGACCACGTCTACGTGGTCAAGCTAAGTCAAGTGTAATTTTTTAATTACTTCACTCATAAAAGCTGCAATTATTCATAATTATAGATTGTTGTAGTATACGTGTAGTATTAATTATGAGTTTTCAAGAGAGGAGTGATTTTCTAGTATTTAGAAGTAAAATTCCTGTACGTGTACCTGTATGTGTACTTGGGGTGTTAACTGGTGAATGCGAGCAAAATTTTAGCGGCGCATAGCTCAGAAACTAACAATCCGATATTAACATTTGTTTGTTTTTTTTGCGAATGTGTTTAGTGCTCATATTGTAAATCATCTATTGCCATGAATAGTATCACCTTTCTCTATCAAATTAGTACCTCTTCTTCTATCAAATGCAGAAGAAAAATCATTTAAATGTTTATTAGTTAAACCGGAAAATAAGAATTTCTACAACTTTTGCAAGATCTGAAGTTTGAAAAATAATAAAATTAAATAATATGGTTACATAATTATAAATAATTTCATCCGAAAAAGAAACACTTGCCATGAAAAGTAAGTAATAAATTTAATATCTGGATGTGCTATGATCATAAATCTCGAGGTGGAACATTTAATAAAATTGTTTATGAATATCAAAGGGAACAATTCTCTACCATTATATGAAACCAGAAGACAACGATAATAGACAATCCTAATTTTGATGGCATTGCGAAATTTAAACCTAAAGATGCTTGATGCCCAGGAGTGGCAGGCAATTTATCAGGAATAAATCTAGGATTTCTCAAGTATAATAACTTCTAATCTTCAATCATATATCTTATTTTTAATACCATAAGTCTATTGCTTCAGCCTTAAAATCAATCACAGTTATTACTGATTTACATATCCATTTATACAATAATATATTTCGTTTTACTTCAGTCAAAAGTTCGCTCGTCTTTTTTAGCACTTCATAGCATATATATTGCAAAAACTTCGAGCTGCTTTCTTTACCAGCCTAGAAAATGTTTGTTTTTCTGCTGTGTTTGTCAACTCACAATCAGACTTTTCTCAGTGTGTTTGTCAACCGTATTCTGTATGTCTCAGTCGGGCTGCTTTTCTGAGCCGCTTTTGAGCACGACCCAGAAAAATGCAGACAAGCCGCGGAATGCCAGCCACTGCTTCTACTTGCTTGCGTGTTCATGCACTACAAGGGGCGGGATAAATTTAGAAATTTTCGATGATTTGCTAGGCGGGACATGGCGCAGCACGTGCAAGCCACTGCGCAGGATGCGCTTACAGCTCAGTTTCCCGCGTGGTTCACTAACCCTTTTGGCATGTTATGCAACCAACATGTATATACGTATACATACATATACATACTTACAAATACACAAATGCAGATACACTTATACGCGCACAAACACACACATACACACATGCATGCATATGCTCATATACACAGAGAGAGAGAGAGAGAGAAAGACGCATACACTGAACAGGCCCAGGCAGACAGGTGCATTCATGAAAACAAATACAAGCTGCCGTGTGCAAGACCAGTTTTCACCTACAAATTCGATGAAATTGCAAGTACAACTTTAATACGTGTATACAAGTGTCTTAAGGTGGTTGGTGACTTAAGTCATTTGCGTTTTATACCAGTTTGGTCTGCTGTCGCCGCGTATTATTAATGCGTAGAATTTACGCAACAATTTAAACCATCGCGCTGTCCTCAGCACATGTTGCCCACTTCCAGCAGGCGTATAAAAATTCGAACGTTGCAAATAATAAACAAATGTGCATAGTTCGCACTAAAAACACCATATTTCCTTTCAAACTCAAATTCCACCCGACACGTGTTTTGTTAAAACTTTTTTCTACCATCAATTTTTTTTCTTCTATCAATTACTATAAATTATTAGTAATTACTATAAATACTATAAGTCTTACATAATTGTTTTGCCAGAGCGAGAAACTCTTCTTCTATCAAATGCAGAAGAAAAAATATTAAAATGTTCATAACTTAAGCTGGAAAATCAGATTTTCTACAACTTTTGCAAGATCTGAATTTTGAAAAATAATAAAATTCATTAACTTTGAAGTGTTGTAACAACATTACTATAAGTTTTACATAATTACGGATTGGCTCATCCGAAAGAGAATCTCTTCTTCTTTCAAATACTGGAGAAAATTCGTTAAAATTTTCATTGTTTAAGCCGGAAACTAAGAATTTCTACAAGTTTTTCAAAAACTAAATTTTGAAATATAATACAATTAATTAAATTTGAAGAGTTGTAGCAACACTTCTATTAGCCTTACATAATTATGGATAATTTCATCAGAAAGGGAAACTGTTCCTCTACCAAATGCAGCAAAAAATAATTTAAAAAAATCCGAGTTTGTAAAAAATCCTCATAATTTGCACTGAAAATATCCTATTTCCCCTCAGATTTAAATTTCACGCAGCACGTGTTTAAAAACCATTTTAAAACCATCAATTTTTACGTAAATTATTTAATTTTATTATATAATTTGTTCTCGTTTCGAGTTATCAGCTAAAAAAATGATAACATTATCATAAAACGCTTGTGAAATCCCGCAAACAGCCTTCAAAAACCAGTAGTTTCACTAAATCTCACAAACAGTCGGTTTTGCGATAAATTTATTTATTTAGCAGACCTTAGAAATAAAATACAATTTTTTAAATCTAATCTACGTAATATCTACTTAATTTTTTAAGGCTCGGGCGAAAATAATAAATATTTATGTCAGGAACCGGTCGGCAATCGTTTATTGTAAATTCCAATCCATTAGGAGTTAACGCAGTACATTTTTAAAGAGATTTATGTCTATTTTTTACATTCTTAAAAGTTTGAATCATGTTACGATTCAAAATCCAACTTAAATTTAATGCGATTGATCATAGTAACGCCAAGAGATCGAAATTCTAGAAGTTTGTGTGTTGTTTGACTGATTTTTTGACACAATTTCAATGCAAATATTGATTTAAACTGTGTTTGTTTCAGGGATATCGGTAGGCTCAGAAGCACGTGTTTAATTTACCAAGTTTAGAGCAGATTTTTGAACATTTTTAAAATGTATCAATTTTGAAGAGTGGTAGCATCATTACTATAAGTCTTACAGACTTATGAATAGATACATCTGAAAGAGAAACTCTTCTTCTATCAAATGAAGAAGAAAAAGCATTAAGATGTTAAATACTTAAGATGGAAAATCAGATTGTCTTCAACTTTTGCAAGATCTGAATTTTGAAAAATAATAAAATTCATCAACTTTGATGAGATATAGCAAAATTTCTATCTGTATTACATAATTGTAGATAACTTCATTCTTAAGGGAATCTGTTGTTCTATCAAAAGCAGAAGAAAAATCATTAACATCTTCATTACTTAAGCCGGAAAATCTGATTTACGACAACTTTTTCACAAAAGGAATTTTGATAAACAAGAGAAATTCCTCAACTTTGAATAGTTATAGCAACATCACTATAAGTCTTACGTTATTATCGATAGTAAGATCTTAATGGAAAACTCTTCTTCTATCAAATGCTGAAGTAAAATCATTTTTTAACTTAAATTCAATGCGATTGATTACAGTAATGTCAAGAGATGGTAAATCTAGAAGTTTGTGTGTTGTTTGACTGATTTTTTGACACAATTTCAATGCAAATATTGACTTAAACTGCGTTTAGATTCAGGGGTATGGGTTGGCGCCAAAAGCACGCATGAATTTACCGATTTTCGAGCAGATGTTAAACTAATAGGCACCCTCGGTATCATCACGTATTCTTGGAATTAGGGATCTCAAAATTTAGGGTGCCTAATACCCAATACCACCGTGGTTTAAACCAAAATGTATTTCCTCAAAAGAAGAAAGCCATAGACAACGTAGACTAAGTCACGTTGTCACTATTTTGATATTTTTAGATCTCGAAATTAAATAGCCATATAACTCTATGAATTCTATAAATGTTGATACTTTATAAGCTTTTAAGAAAACTTTATCACTTTTTGATAGCTTTAAGCTTTGGTTAAAGGTAGTTTTGCCAATTTTTCGCTTTAAAACTTGTTGAATTTAAATTTGGAGACTTACCTTAAATATAGGACGTTAATGTAGAAATATTTTTATGAAAGCTATCGCAGATAATCCAGTTCGAGTTATCCGGTAGATGTTGCGATGCACGATTGACGATGGCGTTGGCGGCGTTTTGCGCTGAGACGATACAACTCCCAACCAGTGCCAGCTACTTAAGCTACCAGCTACTCAATAGCTCAACGCACGAGCGAACCAAACTTGCGTGCATTTAGCGCGGGACTGGTTTGAGTTGAAACTTTGAAACTCGGAAAAGGTTACTAACTATATCGGCGAACGGCTCAGTCGTTGGCGTGTGGCGTGTGGCCTGAGCATTGAGTTTGCCACTGACTTTTCCCCCTACTACCTTCTCCTCTACCCGAGTGTTGTTAGGTTGGCCACCACACTCTTATTTACTTACACACACACACACACGCCAAACTCACTCACTCACTCGCACAATTTTCGAAATTCCAGCTTGACGTCGCTTCGTTTCGCTCACAGCGAAAACAGAATGAACGCGTGTTTGTACGATTATGCTGATGTTTTAATTGTTTCCTTCAAAAACGCAGTGCGCATGTCAACGTGCATTAAGCGACAGCCGGCGCTGCTTATCACGGCTTATCACAGTGTCAGGGGGCGTTCTGTGGGGAAGGGAAGGTTACCCAGAACCGTTTGTTGACCGATCCATTCTGTTCCTACTATTCTTACCATTCAATAGTGACGATAAATAACCTAATGTTACTTTAATTGCATCAAACATATTCATTAATTTTGAAGAGTTGTAACAACTTTACTATAAGTCTTACATAATTGTGGATTGTTTCATGCGAAGCAGAATCTATTGCCTTATCAAATACAGAAGAAAGATTATTAAAATGTTCATGGATTAAGATTTTCTACAACTTTTCGAAATTATGAATTTTTAAATTTTTTAAAACTTTTCAGAGTTGTAGCAACATTTCTATAAGTCTTACATAATTATGGATAATACCGTTCGAAAGAACAACACACCTTCTATCAAATGCTAAAGAAAAATCATTAAAATGATAATTACTTAAGTCGGAAAAGCAGATATGAATTTTTCAAATCACCAAAATTTATGCACTTTAAAGAGTTATAGTAACATTTCTATAAGTCTTATAACAATATGCATAGATTCATCTGGAAGAGAAACTCTTCTTCTATTAAATACATAACCAAAATCATTAAAATATCAGATACTCCTTTATAATCTGAATTTTCAAATATAATCAATTTTATTAATTTTGAAGAGTTGTAACAACATGACTGTACTGATAATAATACTTATGATGCTACAATATAAATGCTAAATAACTTAATGACACTTTAATTACATTAGACTTATATAAATTTGTTTTTAGTCACAATTTAAACCACTTCAAACTACGATTTCATTTTGTACATCAAACCAATTTCAGATTGTCCCGCCAAACATTATGCCATTCTATTTTCGCCTGCATTGTATTTTAATTATGTTCAAATTAACATAAACTGTCAATGTGTGGGCAATTCCTTTGACCTACAAAGCATTAATAACATTAACATAGGAAATTGATAGGTAGGAACAAACTGCGCCTTCCGAGTGCTAAACATATGGCTTAAGATATTGCGATTTATGCTTAATTATTCAGTGTAAATTAGAGTTATTTGTTTAATAAGCTACGTATATTCAATATTGATACTATTAAAACGTCCGCTAAACTTTCATCATCTCGCAGATGATGTGAGGCGAGATAATAATTAATTGCGCGCGTTGATTACAGATATTACACACATTACGCGTAAATCAAATAGCAACTAAATAGCAGTTAAATTCAGTTGCGTAATGCGAAATCACGTCGTAAACAACAAATTTTCATGAAATTTACTTTGTGCCGAAATGACGCGTGGAAATGTGGAAAAAACACTTGAAAACCACGATTGTTTCAATGAATTTGATTAGTTTCACTGAAATTTAATACCTTCTTGACTGGCTATTTTATCCTATGACGCTTACTGATAGTTAGTGGGAATGTTAGTAATTATCATGATATAGGCTGGAAAATAGGATTTTCGAAAGGCGTTGAAATATTATAAAGTTAATAATATTTTATCAACTTTAAAGGGTTGTAGAGGCATTACTATAAGTGTTACATAATTCTGGATAGTGTCATATGAAATAGAAGCACTTCTTCTATAAAATGCTGAAGAAAAAACATTAAAGTGTTGCTTGAAAATTACATTTTCTACAACTTTACAAAATCTGAACAAAGAAACATTATCTTTGAAGACATATAGCAACATTATTATATGTCTTAAATATTCATGGATAGTTTCATCCGAAAGAAAAACTCTAAATCTGAATTTTGTAATATAACAGAATACTTCAACGTTAAAACGTTGCAGCGATATAACTATAAGTTTCACATAATTCCGGATTTTTTTAACAGAAAGAGGAATTCTTTATCTATCAACTAAACAATTAGCAACTAAATAGCACTTAAATGCAGTTGTGTGACGCGACAAGCAACACATTTTTATGAAATTAACGTTTTTCTTGAAATAACGCGTAGAAAAGTGGAAAATACCCATAAATAACACTTGTTTCAATGAAATTGAGTAGTTTCATTGAAATGCAAAACATTTTTGACTGTCTGGTCTGTGCCGTTTACTGAGAATGTTGGTAATTTTCATTATATTGGCTGGAAAATCCGATTTTTCAAAGTCGTGGAAAAATTGTACGAAAGGGATACCAATTGTCAATGAAATCAAGGAGAAAAGGCAACATTTCTAAAAGTTTGAGATAATTGTGTACAGTTTCTACCAAAAGAGAAAGTGATCTTCTATCAGTTTCTGCAGAAAAATCATTAAAATGTTCATTACTTAACCCGGAAAATCGGATTTTCTACAACTTTTTCAAAATCCTAATTTTGAAAAATAATAGAATTCATTAACTTTGCAGAGTTGTAGCAACAGTTGTATCAGTGTTACCTAATTATGAATAGCTACATTCGAAAGACAAACTCTTCTTCTATCACATGCTAAAGAAAATGTACTCAAATATTCATTACTTAAGACGGAAAATTAGATTTTCTATAACTTTTGCAAAGTCGGAATTTAGAAAAATAAAAAAATTCAACAACATTGAAGAGTAACAGTAACAGCTAAAGTATAAGTGTTACATAAAACCAGATAAGTTCATTCCCAAGACGGACTCTGTACAAAACTGTTTGCGAAATAACCTGGTAAACAATTTTCATGAAATTTCCTTTTTGAAGAAATAACGCGAGGAAACATTAAAAAGACCATTAGACAAAAAAGATCATTATTCACTGAACGTTTCATGAAAATTTAATACCTTTCTGCCCTATGACTTTTACTGATTGTTTACTGCAAATGTTAGTGACATTCTATTTTAATTTATTTAAAAATAAACTTGTTGGTGGTATATGCATTTATAAATTTACCGAAACTAGGAGTAACCTTGACATATTATTATTTCTTTCTCTACTAACATACACGAAATGATGTTGAACATTTTGTTGTTCTTGTTTAAATGCGGTATTTTCGCATTTAGGGCATGATAACAGCTGATAATTGTTATTACGGTTGTTACATACGCATAGAAAGTTCACAAAAGTTATCAACATACATGATTGCCGCAAAATACAAATAACGTTGAATAATATTTCCATGTCGTATCTGTTAAGAGTTAAGAAGTTCATCATTACAGATCAGGAGCATTAATCATATTGGGCAAAAACCTCAAAGTTTTTAATATTTCAATGTAAAGTGAAGTAAATAGTTTAATAAAGTAATGAAAGTCTACGTGTTTCTATGCAATATTTCTAGATATTAAATTTAACGTCCATGATTAGATAACATAGCAACAAAAATTAACAATAAAAATTATTTAGCATGACAACCGTATAAAGTCGTATAAGATCGTATAAAAAAATACTAATTAATTCAAGCATACTCGCGGCTTATTAAAACCAACTTTAGAATGCGGGTATTTCGAATTTGTGTCATTGTTTGTTCGAGTTCAAAAGCAGACATTGTAGCTGCAAGATATATTTTTAACTTTGAGGAGTTGTAGCATCATTATTATAAGTCTTACATAATTATAGATAGATTCATCTGAAAGAAAATCTCTTTTTCTCTCAAATACAGAAGAAAAATCATTAAAATATTCATTACTTTAGTAGGAAAAGCAGATTTTCCACAAGTTTTTCAAAATCTGAATTTTGAATAATAATAAAATTCATTAACTTTGATGTGATGTATTAACATTAATATAAGCCTAACGTAATTCTGGATAGTATCATCCTAATGAAAAACTCTTCTTCTTTCATAAACAGAAGAAAAATTATTAAAATGTTCATTACTTTAGCCGGAAAATCAAATTTTACATAACTTTTTCTTAATCTTAATTTTGAAAAATAATAAAATTTATTTATAACTTTGAGGAGTTGTAGTTTCATTACTGAAAGTCTTATATTGTTATAGATGATTTCACCCCAAAGAAAAACTCTTCTTCTCTGAAATACAGAAGAAAAATTATTAAAATCTTCATTACTTAGGTCGGAAAATGATATTTTCTAGAATTTTGTCATAATCTGAATTTTGAAAAATGATAAAATGCATTCACTTTGAAGTGGTCTAGCAACAATACTATTAATCTTGCATAATTATGAATAATTTCATCCGAAAGAGAAACCCTCCTTCTCTCAAATACAGGAGAAAGATCATCAAAATGTTCATTACTTAAGCCGAAAAATCAAATTTTCTAAACTTTTGTCAATATTCTGAATACTCGTAGCTTATCAAAACCAATTTTAGAATGCAGGTATTTCGTGTTTGCGATGTTGCTTGTTCGAGTTCAAAAACAGACATTGCAGCTGCAAATTATATTTTTAAGCATAAAGAAAGTTCGAAGGACGCAACAACAAAGCAAGGCCAATTTCCGAGTATAGAATTTCTCAATAATCACAAGATATGTGTGCGTTATCTTCAAGTATTTCTCCCGCAACTCCCTATTTTTTTTTACTACATACTTGAATCAACAATCGACAATGGCGTAATAAAATAACATCAATTAATTGATTATACTGTTACTGGGTAAGATTGGTAATGAATAAGATGAGATGTTCGATTTGAAATCTTGATAGAACTGAAATTTGTTAGTTAATCAAGTGAATTTGCAATGAAAATGATAATTTTAATTTAAATAGTTGTCGTTTTTTTGTACTTGTTGAAAGTGTAATTGTAAAAAAGTGTAATTAGAGTTCATTTCTATGAATTTGAAATTTCTATCCTATGATATGCTTATCTCACCTGTGAATTATTAGAAATTAAATTTTAATATTTTCAATGTCATCTATATTGCAATTTTTAAGAATTAGATATTTATTCTCATGATAATAATCAAGTTTCTCACAAGAGGTAACTTATGTTAAGATAAGCTATCAAAATTTAATACGTAACAATGCTAGAAATTCGAGAACTAATAGAAATTTTTAATTTTGCACAATATTCCAGAGTTTAGGTGAGAAAAATTCGAAAATTTAAGTTTGAAGATCAATAGTGGCATTGCCACAAGGTGTAAATAATCCAAATTTATTACATTCAAAGGAGACACTTTTTGTTTATATAATCAAGAAGAAAAATCATTAAAATGTTTATTAGTTAACCAGGAACGGTAGTTTTTCCAAAGCGAGTTTTGAAAAATAAACTTCATAAAATTTTATGAACTTTGAAGAGTCGTTGCAACATTACTAAAAGTCATACCTAATTATGAATAATTTCATTCGAAAGAGAAACTGTTTTTCTATCTAAATCCGGAAGAAAATTCATTAAAATGTTCATTACTAGCGGAAAAATAAGATTTTCTTAAACTTTTTCCGCAATTATATTTTGAAATATAATAAAATTTATTAACTTTGAAGAATCGTAGCAACATTAATATAAGTTTGACATAATTGTGGATAGTTTCATCTAAAAGAGATACTCTTTTTCTTTCAAATTCAGCAAAAATTTCATGAGAATGTTCATTACTTAAACACGAAAATTAGATTTTAAACCGTTAAAGCCCAAAACAAATTTGGCGAATTAGTAGTTTTCGTGAATTTTATAAATGTAGAAAGAATTTCTAATGAAATACTATTGACCCGAATAAAACAATAACCAAAAATGAGAACGATTTAATTAAAATGTGCAAAACCTACACGATTTTGGCGATACTTTCTCTCTACCTCAGTGCTTCTAATTTTAAAACGCAAAATAAGGTTAAAAACCTCGCGTTTAAAATTTGAAAATCTCATTGCACATTACCTTGCTCAGAATGTAAACGTATGTGTATATGTATGAGTAGTACATCATACTCATTGATACTCGTTTATTCAAACCGATAATATACATGACTGAATGGATCTTGTTGATTGAACTTGAGGTAAGGCATTTCTCAACGGTTCCAGCAGTTCTAGTCTCAAGTTAGGCTTATTCAACGCATATCTTTCTTACCTGCTTCTTTCCACCAACAAATACCTACGAAACGTCGCAAGATGAAAGAAGAAAAGAGAAAGATAGGCTCCAAACAGTTATCTTCAGGTTGTCGCAACACATTGGTATTTTATTCATGCTTAAACTTACAAGTTAGCTGCTTAAACACCTTCGGACTTTTCATTCATTGCTTTCTCCTTCTCTTTCTTTCGAAGAAACTTGACTTATTTCTACGGACGTGTATTGAACACAAATTAATAGATAAAATTGTAAGACTTTTATAACAATACAAGTGCGCCTACGTCAATAGAAACATAAAAAAATAATTACAACCTTGTGCTATGTAATTCCTAGCCCATGAAACTTGATGGCAATAGACGAAATACATTGCATCAGCCAAAAAATTAATAACAAAACAGAAAATACAACCACATGCACATGTATTCATACATAAACACATAGATCTATACACTATTTCGTCATGGCACAAAACAATGCGTGTGCGTGAACACGTTGTTAACATTATCTATTTCCAATTGTCTGGCGATTAAAAAGGTTCCGCATTATTTGAGTTATGTGCGTAGAAACAAAAAAACTTCGTTTAATTGCCTATAAGAATTTATTGCTGGTTCGTATTCAGTTGCGTTTCGATATATGTCGATTTTATCGAGTGCGTTTTCATTTAAATATCGGCAATATTTTAACTTCTACAAAATTACTGTTAGTTTCATTCAAAAGAGAAACTCTTTGTCTATTTGGTGCTAAAGAAAAATATTTTAAATGTTTTTTTAGTTTACCTGGAAATTTTAATTTTCCCAGACGGGTTTTTGAAGGTGTAAAATTCATCATATTTAAACAAGACTTGTATCAACTTGATATCAACTTAAAGGAGTGGTAACGACGTTATTAAAAATCTTACATAATTTCGAAGAGTTTTAGTGGAAAGAGGAACTCTTCTTCTACTCACCCAAGAAGAAACGTCTTTAAAATATCCAATAGCTTTTTCGGAAACTTGAATTTTCTAAAGCGTATTTCTGAAAACGAGAATTTCTAAAACTTCAACTTTAAAGACTTCTAACGCCGTTAAGTTAACGACGTAAATCTTACATAATTTCGGATAGATTTATTCGGACGGGATACTCTTTTTCTATTAACTTAAGAAGAAAAATCACTAAAACATGAATAAGTTTTCCTGGAAAATTACAAATTCCAAAACGACAAATTCTAAAATTCTCCTTTTCAACGTTGTTAAAACGCTTATGTAAATGTTTTACTCCACAGAGGAACTTTTCATCTATTAACTCAAAAAGAAAAATTGTTAAAATATTTATTAGTTTGCGCGGAAAATTGAAATTTTTAAGCGTATTTTTGAAAACGAAAAATGCTATATTTCGTCATTTTCTTATCAACTTTGAAGGCTTGTCGCGATATTATTAAAATTAATACTTAATTCCGGATAGCTTTATTTGAAAGAGAAACTCTTCTTTTATTGACTCATGAAGAAAAATCATTAAAATATTAATTAGTTTATCCGAAAAGTCGATATTTCCAATGCGTGATTTTGATTTCTAGGTTTCTATATCTATCCAGTAAATCTATTCAATTTCTCTATATTTATAATGTGTTGATTCAGTTTAATAATAATTATTTATCGAACAATGTTGCACGTAGCACACAATTGGTATAAAGTTCAAAATTTTGAGCAAACACTTCAATGGCTGGTGAGAACGATCGGATAAGTGGAAAATAATGAATGTGATGTGAAGCCACTTGTACGATTGATTGCATTGCGTATTATTGACGCTTATGCAATCTGGAATCTGTGTAGCAAATGAGTACAGGGAAACAATTTATGTTGTCAACAGCTTGAACAAACATTGATAGCATTGCAAACAAAAAGACAATAACGACAAAGACGAGTACAAAGTACAGGGTAAATGTACTGACCTACATTAAAATTTATTAACACTACATCTGAACATTTAAATAAGGTTAGGTTAAACATAAAAATAATGTTTAGGTTAATTTTGATTAGTTTAGGTTATATTGAAGTAATTTAGGATAATTCAAGTGTAGATGATTATATCATTTTAAGAGTGACAGTTTTTTTTGGAGGGAATTTTTACGATAAAATTGTAGAAGGTCAGTTGCAGTATAAATGAATGAGTGAATGCATTCTTGGGCAATTGGCTGTGGTTGAGTTTGTTCTTGAGGCAGACTGAAATTTGGGACAGTGCGTACAAGGTCATTCTTTGCGTCTCTTGCATGCATGCCTGTGAGATATCTCATTCTTCAAGTTCACGTGGCTTTAAGTCTCTGCATACTGCTGCTGCTTTTGGTTGCTACTTCTTCTTCTCTTCTACTGCAGGCAATGTGATCATTGAACTTGCCGATGTGCTAGAACAGCACGCCGAACATCGTCTTTGGTGCGCATCTTTCTTGCTTCTTCTTTTGCCCAACTGCCTACATACATACCAGTCAGTCTCGTATCTATTTTTAGCATTCATGTTATGTGTACTAAATCGTAACTAAATACGCAAATTGGGATTAATGGTTATTCATATAGAACGCTGTGCGATTCTCGTCCAGATTAAAACTAAGCTCGTCTTTAGTTTTAATCTTACTCAAATTGAAGTAAAATTCAAAAAAACATCAACTTTGAAAAGTTGTACTGAGTTTCTGAAACACTCTGAATATTGTGGATAGTTCCATTCAAAAGTGGAACTTTTCTACTAATAGCACATGAATAAAATTCTTTGAACTATTCATTAGTTTGCCCGGAAAATTGAATTTTCTAAAGCGTGTTTTCGAAGAGAAAATTTCTAAATTTGTCGTTTTGTTATAAATTTTGAAGACCTGGAGCAGCATTATTACAAGTCCTATATAATGCCAGGAAACTTTATTCTAAAGAGGAACTCTTCTTCTATTACCTCAAGAAGAAAAATCGTTAAAATATTCTTTAATTTGCCCAAAAATTAGAATTTTCTGAAGTGTGCTTTTGTAAACGAAAGATTCGAATAGTCGTTGTTTTCTTAGCAACTTTGAAGTACCGAAATTATTAAAAGGCTTACATATTTCCTGGCAGTTTTATCTGAAAGACCAAATCTTCTTCTATTAACTCAAGTAGAAAAATCATTAAAATATTCATAAGTTTGCCAGGGAAATTGAAATTTTTGAAGCGTGTTTCTGAAAACGATAAATTCTAAAATTCGTCATTTTCTTATCAAATTTCAAGACTTGTAACGATTTTATTAAGTCTTTCATAATACCGGATAGTTTTATTCAAAAGATGAACTCTTCTTTTGATAACTCGAGAAAAAAATTCTTTAAAATATTCATTAGTTTTTATCTGGCGTGTTTTTGAAAACTAAAATAAATTTAAAAATTCGTCTTATCAACTTCAAATTTTCTTATCAACTTCCGACATTATTAAAAGTCTTATAGAATTCCGGATAGTTCCATTCGAAAGGGCAACTCTTCTTCTCTCTCAGTAAGAATAAATATCATAAAAAATGTATCAACCTTACGGGAAAATATAATTTTTCAAATCGTATTTTTGCAATTTTGCAAAGTTTATCAAATTTTAAATTTTCATTTCCAATTTTAAAGTTAATATTCCAATATTTCCCACCTATACCAATATTTCTATAAATCCTACATACTTCTGAACAACTTCATGTGAAAGAAAAATTCTTTCTGTACCTATACAAAAACATCATAAAACATAAAATATCTATAACTTTAGTCGAAAAATGTATTTTCACAAAATATCCCAGGCACTGACGTCGTTCCACATCGCATCGCGTTATATTTAAAAACGTCCTAACAACTTCCACGACGTCAACTACATGCCAACACCAGCTCAGCCAAGTTAGCAGCATCTCAAGAAGGCACCGACAAAGACATAATAATGCCAGCAGAAAAAGAGGAGGCATATGTTTCACTTTGCATGCCAAATGGTGCGATGAACTTGGAATTTCGATTCGCAACTTCCAACTAGACTCACAATCTGTATTTACTTTAACTACTTTTTTGCCTAGTCTCTTCGTGTTTTGTTCGAATCTATAATTTACAAAGTACCCTCTTTCTCACTTACTCTCACAGTATCTCAATGAAACACAATTATTTGCACAAACTTCTGCCAAGCATACGCAACAGAAGAGATGGAAGAAGCAAGAAGGAGGTAACGGAAAAGTACTGAGTATAATTCGTACGAATAACTCAATTGCCTTCATTTAGTTCAATGCCATCGAAAGTTTCAACAAAAAAACTAAATATAAATCAATAATTCATTTCATATTCATAAAAAAATCGATTGGTTTTATTATGTAAACTTACATTTGTTACTATTTTCAATTAGTTACAAACTCATTTCTTAGAATTAGTAAAAGACACTTAGTTTTAATGAATCACACATGAATTATACCTATTTTTCAGTCAATTGACACCTGTTGTTTTACCCCAATATAATATCTATGTTGAGCAATTATTGACCTACCTCTTTTTATACGTCTTCAATATTCATCATCGGTAAAATTATTCTCTTCGTCATCGGTGAAGTCGTCGTCTTCGACGATACTAGCTTCGTACGCCAACATTTCGTTGTCGGACAGATGTGATTGGCCTTCGATGAATGATGCAAATCTATAATACGCAAAAAAGACAAGTTGAATCGATAAATGTTGAAATATAATTAAAAAATAAATAAAAAGTACCTTTTCGAATCCTTCAATTGTGAGACAATTTTCCATTGATTACACTCGGGGCTTGAGCAGTATTTTCGTAATTCATCCAGCGCTTTATTCGTTTCTTTGACGCCTTGTTGATAGTACTGATCATTGGAGAGGAGTTCAATTTTTGGTGGAAATCTAGACTTCCTTAAATTGATTAAAATTTATACGTTTGCCCCATCCTTACAACACCGTGATCGTTATATGTGTATTGTGGTTGAATTGGTTATGTATGTGTGAAAGAAAATATATACCTGGGTGAGTTTTTTAACGTAAAAACTTCAAATATCTTGAGAAATAAGCCCTCTACGAAAAAATTGTAGGTAATCAAAAAGTTACCATTCCATGGGGGAAATTTGACCGTGGTATACTCAGCCCCCCAACCCCAATCCTAGTGGGTGGGATGGGGGTAACTGTTAAATTTTAAATGGGTACCCCTATTTTTTTTAATGCAGATTCGAATTGTACGACTAAATCTCAGTAAGATTTGTTCCAAACATTTTTCTCGTAGTTGCTTCTGTAGGCGATAAAAATCAATATTATGAATTTATTTTCCAGTGTAAAGATCGCGCTACTTTTTTTTCTTGGTGTAGTACACAATTTATTATTACAGATATTCCTAGTAATGATTACAGTAAATGCTTTAAATGATACTCGCCGATTTCAATGCATGTACAACTAACCCTCGATATATGCGGTCTTTAAAAAACACGTTTTTGTTTATCGCGATTAAATATTTTGATCTCACCGATAACAGCGATATTTAAAACCGTGTTTTTTGAGACCGCGTTAATCGAGGGTTACTTGCACATGCACCGAAATCGACGGGCATCATTTTGAGCACTTACTGCATACATTACCAGGTATATCTGAAATAATAAACTGTGTACTAAGCCAAGAAAATAATTTAGCCCGATTTTTACATTGGAAAATAAATTCATAGAATTAATTTTTACCACTTACAGAAGGAACTAGGAAAAAAATGTTTCGAACAAATCTTACATATTTTGAGTCGTACAATTTGAATCGGCATTAAAAATAGGGGTAGCCATTTAAAATTTCAAAGATACCCCATTCCACCCTCCCCGGGGTAGGATTGGGAGGGGGCTGAGTATATCACAAATATATTTCCTTCATGAAATGGTTACTTTTTGATTACCTGCAATTTTTTCGTACAGAGCATATTTCTCGAGATATTTAAAGTTTTCACGTTAAAAAACTCACCCGGTATAAATGTATGTACGTGAACATGACATATCATGTGTTTTGCTACAAAATAATGAAATTGTAAATGAATGAATGAAACTCACCATAAACTTTTCGATTTATCCACCCATTTTCGAGGAAAAATATAAAACGTAACTAAAATCACAATTTGCCCCATTGCTGCTTCATGTATTTGACTGCTGAAGAAAATCAGGATTAAAGCAATCAACTGCAGGGTCCATTGAATGAGATTCAATGTACGCTTATTTGAGACTGGTCCCATTCGATAGCAAACTGAAAATATAATTATTTTAACCTTTTAACTAAAATTAAACTCTGTGTAAATGTAACGAGGATCAAAACTTACCAACAAAACTAATAACTCCCGTAATGAATGCATACCAGGCCACGTGTGTTTGGTAATTAACAAGAATAACACGTATATTCTCCCATAAAAGTTGCAGAATATAAACGCCAACAGTCCAGCCACAAACAGCTACCCCATACATTACTGGTTTCTAAAACAATGAAAAAGATGTAATCAGAATATTTTCTGAAAATTGTTAAAAATTTGAAACTTACCCGAGGAAATAATTTACTCAAAAAGTAAATCAGTATAAGAAATGAGGCACAAACACCAAAACCAATGCCACAAACATAGTAGAACAATGTATTCCTGCTGAGTTTCGGCGCGTACAGAAAAAGGACTACGCCAGCGATGAGCCACAATATTTTCCAATAATCCACTCTAATTATTGTTAAATTCACAGTATATTCTTCTGTACTGTCGATGCCGATGCAGCTATTGTTGAAAGGGTCCAAGACAAATTGTTTCTGTTTCCATGAGAATAAATTCATCCGCCAGATTGATCTATGTTCGGTATACTCCTTCACAACCAGATTTACATTAGGTGCTTCATAGACAGCGTAGTTATCATTCTTTATGTTAAGCTGAAGCTACAAAACGATCATTAGTGGTGTTTAAACAGTGGACATTTAAAATGTGTGAACTTACAGAGACGGTTTGCCATAAATGTATGATATATTTCGGTTTTGCTGTATAGCAAAATATTTGCAGGTGATCATCATCAGCAAGTCGTTTGTAGACATCGCCTGGATTTACGTATAACGCTGTGGAAATAAGTTTTTAAAAGAATACGTTAATAGAAATACGTTAAATTAAAGAAATATGCAAGATACGAAAATAACCTATGACTTACTTCGGTACGCCAAGGCAGTGGAGAGCGTTAAAACGAGGTAATATAGTGCAATGTGTTGCATTTTCCGTGTAATAGATAACTATACTTCTGTGTGGAGGCACCAATAAATTGATACAATCAAAAAAGCTTTGTAAAGTTGCGGTAGAAATTGGTGAAAAGTTGAACTGGATAAACAATATTAGGTTTTGTAACGGTTATGTTTGGCATTTGTTGGGTTGCCTATATTTTAAACTAAAGATATTTTCAAAATGATTGTATGCAACCCGCAGTATCATAAATATTCCAATAAAACTGCTAAAATTGTATCTACGACGATGATAGCCACTACCCATCGTCCAGAGACGAATCCAGTGCTTCGTCAATTTTTAAACATTTTTAGAAAGTCTATACTTTCACGTAAAAATCCTATTCGAAAAATGATTTCTTTTTTCTCACTAATAGGTGGACATGCCCATTTTATGAACACATGAAATTAATAAAAAGAAACACCAATAAATTTAAAGTAATTTATTTCATCGATAGTAAATCCAAGAAACGAACAAATTAAAACTAATCGCTTATTATGTAGAAGAGAATTGTATTTTCTGCAAATTGGTTAAATGAAGGAGTTACGAAGGAAGTTACTTCTTCTCGGCTTTATCCTCCTTGTCATCCTTCTTCTTCTCCTTACCTAAGCTGCCAACAGCTTGGCGAATCGCCTCCGATTGCGGATCAACGCCGGGCAGATTCTCCAAAACGCTCTGCAAAAATGCCGGATCGTTCATCACCTCTGAATAGTCTTCGTCCGCATCGCCCTCGACATCCATCGATTCTTCGCTCTTCTTCGACGTCGCCTGCGAGGTGGATGTTGATTCTAAACCAGCAGCATTTACTAGATTTACATTCATATTCAAGGAAATATATTAAATAAATTATTATAAATTAAATAAATATATTATCATAATTTTATACAATATTACGAGAAGAACTTCACATAATGAATGTGAAAAAAGAGGAAAGGATTAAAAAAATACAAAAAGAGGAAGGGTTCCAAAAAGAGCAGGAGACAAAAAGGAAGAGAATAAACTTGAAAAAGGGCAAAAATAGAAGAAAAAAAAAGATGATAATAAAATGACAAAGACGGAAGAAAAGAGAAAACGCGAAATAGACAAAAGAGGCAAAGATTTTTAAAGAAAAAGCAAAAAAGTGAAATTCAACGATAAAAAAACTTACGAGTCTCCTGCATAGACATTTGGACAGCAAAAGCAATCTGCTCCTCTTCAGTCATATTAGCAAAATCAACAGGAGCGTGCGTACTGGCAACGTTATCAGTATTTCCGGCATCATCCTCCATTGACATGGCGAGTGCACGTTCGAGAAGAGCCTCTTCAGTCGGCTCCTCCTTAATCGCAGCCGGCACATTATCGGCCGTCGCTGAAGCCTGTTTAGCCTTGGCTGCATCACTCTCCTGGCGTTGACGCTGCTCCTCCATCGACACACGCAAAGCGAGTGCCAGCTCCGGATCTTCGTTGGGATCAACACCAAATTCAAAAGCAGACGTGCCTAAACCAGCACCGCCTGTACCATCTTCACCCTGAATTATTGGCGAGCTAATCAGCGCGTCGGAGAGATGAGGGCCTGGAGGCACAGTCACCAAATGACTACCGGTGCCATCTTTACCATTCAGCGTATTCACAAACGTCGTCAGGACATCAGTATTGATGGTTTCCTCTCCGAAACTAATCAAATCGACGTTCACCTTCTCCTTCTTCAACTTTTTCGCCAATTTTACGAGCTCCTTTTCTTCGGCGGCGACAGGACTTCCAACAAATGCAACGATTCGCATCTTGTGATTCTTTCCTTGGCGATGTTTCAGAGCTAACTGTAATTTTAAGCCAAAATCATATTGGGTGTTATTACTATGGGTGCTTTTTTAAGCTTATAATAAATTTTACTAATAAAAACAGACTTACATGTGCAATTCTTATTCCTGTATGCAAATTAATATCACCGTTTGGATTGACTTGATGCAGTTTGGAAAGAATTCGCCCCACATCACTGGTTAATGTTGCAAGAACTTCAACACTAAACCACCATAAACAATATCGTTGTATAATTGCCATGTTTTTATCATAAAGAAATATTAATAAAAACTTACTTAGCAAGGGTCAACAAACCAACATTATTTTCAGGATTTGAGCGCGTCTTGGAATGGCACACCAAATTCACAGCATCCTGCTGTGCCTGCAGCCGTGTTGGCACAAAATCACCATTTCGCATATAATCACTGTTATCCACGCTAGTTGAAAAATTACAAAAAAAACATTTAATAAACATCCTAACGACATAATAAATATTACTAGACATAGTTGAAGATATGCAAAGTCATCAAGTAGACTTTCAGGTTATAAAGTGGAAATTTTTAGACTTACCAAATCATAGTACTTTCGAGCACCATCCTGAACAATTCTTCGGGAAACTGTTACACCAGAAATTTAGGTATTTCGTTTATAAATTGTAGAATGTATGATTTTCTTCGAAACAATCGAGAGGAAAATACAATAGTGCAAGTCGTGCAAACTGCCGAATGAATTTGACAGAAGTTTGACAGTTGATAGCACTGTCAGAACGTATTGATGGAAAATATTTCGACGTTGTCTTTATAGATGTCGCTTCATGTGTGTTCTAACAATAAATAAACATACAAATTTAGAACCACTTGAAAAATTTAGATTTTGACAATATTCATCGTTGTTCTAACAATCATTGATAGATGGGGCCATTCTCTCTTTTTTATGAAATAACTCATTTACCAAGTCGAATGCAAGTCGCGGCAAATTATATTTGAGGAGATTTAAGATTTATTTTTGGGCTTATATTAGTTTTATAGCGAAAGAAAGTCAGTATTTATGGGTCATTAGTTCGTTGAAATTATTTCGATTCGGCATCTTTTAATTTTATTTAATTTTCAACGATTTTATTTATTTCTCCTCCATTTTCCATTTTCCAGACTTTTTTAACGTCACCAATTTTTATCATTGTCCGGACTTTTTCATGTTCCCAATTTTTATCATTTTCGCCTATTTCATTATCCTGCCTCTTTGAAATTGTCGCGATTTTTTTTTTATTTTTCGTGTTTTTAATTAGTTGCTTTTCTTTTACTTTCTCTTTTTTTCATTTTCATACATTGGTTTTACTTCCGCGCTATTTTTCTGACTTTCCCGCTCTTTTTACTTTCCCGCCTTTTTTTCATGTTCCCGCCTTTTTCGATTTCTCATTATATTCACTTTCCCGTCTTTTTCAGTTTCCCGCCCTTTTTCACTCTCCCGATCTTTTTCCCTCTCCTGCCCTTTTTATATTCCCGCCCTTTTCCACTGTCCCGCATTTTTCATTTTTGCGCCTTTTTCACTTTCCCACCTACCACGCCATATCACGTACCTTCTTCTTATATCATATAGAACCACTCTCCCCAATGCTTCCCATGCCAAGCTTTTTCTTTCCGATACGTGAATCACGATATACTCTAATTGTAAGGTAAGACTAACTAATAGGAAGAAAAAGAACCAAAACCCAAAAACTCACATCTATATCTATTTCCTTAATAATCTATATGTACTCTTATAGCAAAGATTTACCTACTACCAGCTTACATTTCACATAATATTTATGCTAAATTTAGTCGTCTGCTTCATCAGGTGGCGATTCCGGCGATTCTGAATCGGTCACTTTGTGAACAGCACTGGAAATGGCTGAAGCCAGAGACGTGAAGGTCTCCTTTAACACCGACAATATTTTGCTTCCCCACTCACTGATTCCATCAGCCTGTAATAGTAATTCGCAGAATAAGTAATATTTTTCCAAAATAATAATAGAAACAAATATGTTTACCTGAGCCGAGTCCAAAAGCAGCAAACAAATAAACATAAAGGTTATTGCTGCAAAAATCTTCATTTTTCTACGATTTTATCTTTAACAAAGACATTGAAGTGTTCAGAACATCCAAATAGTGTTCTATAATTGTTCACCTTATTTTATACGCAGGAAATAATCCCCAAATCAACATATTTGCGTCGTTCTAAGTATGTTATCATCGAATGAAAGCATAAACACATAAAACTAACAATAGAAGCATTCAAATTAGTTGTATATGTCGTAAAATTAAAAATCATGGACTAGGTAATTAACAAATGTGTATTTTCATTCCACATTAAGTGCCATACAATCATTTACAAGTCTAAATATTTTTTCTTCTTACATTCCTCGTTAATTATGTCCGATGTCAATGAAATTAAATAATTTAAAGGTTATTTTATTATTTTCTTATTACAAGATTTGCTCTAATCATATTGGAAAGATATTTATTGACCAACAGGAGGTTTTTTTAAATTCATATTTTGAATCTGGCGCCTTACTTTGGCGCGGCAACATAGCGAACAAGAATGGTAATTGTGCTAACCGGCGCTCTGACGCCGCGCCGCTGCTGATATAACCTGTGGATTCTGATTTTTAGTGTGTTTGCCACGAATTATGTGTGTTTGGCGTGTTTAGTATGCCATATTCAAATGCCATATTTTCGTGAATAAAAGACTGTAACTGCAAGAGCATTGCATCGTGATTCTGAAATTTTGGAAAACTTTCGCTAATATATAATGGAAAAAACGTGTTTAGATGTGTTCAAACAATTTAGTTTCGTGAAAAAGAGTGTTTAAACACTTCGGGGAATCAAATGCTGCTACGATTCGGAAAGTGAGTCGCGACTTCTGAAGTTAAGGTGATATATTTGAAAAATTATAAGAGACAAATGTGTTCAATGTGTGCAAACGACATATTTTGTAAAATAAGTTCGTTTAAACACAACGTAAGATCTATAGCCGCAACGCTTTAAGAATTAACACATGATTTCTGAAGTTTTGGGAAATATTCGCTAATATATAAGAAAAAACACGTGTTTAGATGTGTTCATTCGATGGATTTTCATAAAAAAGTACGTTTAAACACATCGGGAGATCTATGGTCGTAACGGTTCGGGAATTACCACGTGATTTCTGAAGTTTTGGAAAATATTCGCTGCTTCGGGGGATCAAATGCTGCTACGATTCGGAAAGTGAGTCGCGACTTCGGAAGTTAAGGTGAAATATTTGAAAAATTATAAAAGACAAATGTGTTTAAATGTGTGCAAACGAGTTATTATTGTAAGGTAAATGCGTTTAACCACAACGTAAGATCTATAGTGGCAACGGTTTAAAAATTACCACATGATTTTTGAAGTTTTGGGAAATATTCGCTAATATACAAGAAAAAACACGTATTTAGATGTGTTCATTCGATGAATTTTCATAAAAAAGTACGATTAAATACATCGGGAGATCTACGGTCGTAACGGTTCGGGAATTATTACATGATTTCTGAAGTTTTGGAAATTATTCGCTAATATATAAAAAAATGTGCTTAGATGTGTTCAAAAGGTTAAATTTCGTAATGTTCGTACGTTTAAACACATTTATCTGTACCTGTTTGAGAATTGACACAAGATTTCTGAAGTTTTAGAAGATATTCGCTATAATAGAAAAGAAAAACGTGTTTAGATGAGCTCAAACGACCAATTTTAGGATTAAAATGTGTTTGGACACTTCTTGGAATAGTCACGACTTATTTTCACAAAAAGAGGTTTTGAAACGATTTATTTTCGCAAAAAGTTTGTTTAAACACACTTGAACTAAAACCCCATGTTTTTCAAACTAAAATCTCGAGACCACAGACAATAATTGCAGTTTTTATCTACGTTTCTAAATTCTCAGAATCATCTTGAACATCAACAACTTCCACCAAACCATCACGTTCTGATTCGCTCTGGTCGCCATGTTTCATCTCCATCTTGTTATTCTGATTCATATAATCCACAGCTAGCTCCAGACCAATCAAATCCTTTAATTCTTTCTTCGACCCATCCTCATTCCCTTGATCTTGTTGACAATCATACTCCTTGTATTCCTGATGATCATTCCCAGTCCACTCCTGTAGATCCTTATAAACTCTTTCAATATTATTCATAACATAGTTAATACCAGTTTTATTATGACCATCCAGGCCGAGTGATTTAACATCGAACTTTAGAGGCTTATGCTCTTTGGTATCAATTTTACTCAGATTGATCGGATTCAGATTCAAATTGTGACTTTTGGTTGGAACACTAAAAGCAGACGCATGCTTTGACGTCTTCAAAACCCCTGTTTTACTCATAGTCATACCTGGGGCATTCCCCAAAACTTCATCAGACTTCTCCGCCTTTTTCCTATCATAAATATGCCCTGATACCCTAAGATCGATAAAAAAATGCAAGGGATCAATGCCATAAGGCGTGTTGTAGTGTGGATGTTGCAATGGTGGATACCAGATCGGCGGTGGAGGTGGTAGAATCAGTCCGGATTGTTCATTCGGCGTTGGGGGAATCGAAGTTTGAGTTGGTAGAACCTGTGGGTGAGAACCAGAGTGTGAGTTCATATCTGAAGTGGGCGAGAAATGATTCGTTAGAAGTTTTTGATGCTCCGGAGGGTCATAGAAACATGTATTATTCATGCTGGTGTTTTCTTCAATTGACAGTTTCTTGCTTGACGTCTGAGAGGAAGTATTATCAGAGGGAATCTTGTGGCCTTGAGGCCAACTTCTTTTACGTGGCCGGCGTCCGATTATACTGCTGTTTGCATTGCTTCGTTCCGTTTTTGCTTGGACGAACGATCTTAGCATTTCGCTAAAGAAATACGTGTTGGGCATTGACATATTGTACAAATACGGGGGTGTTGCAGCAAGTAGACGGGAGACCAAGTCGGTGTTGCGGTATTCCAATGGGGATATACGCTTCTGTGGAGAGGGTGGTGGAGGTGGTGTGACGTGTTCGTTGGTTGCCATCTTTTTTGGATCTGCAACAAAGTAATGATTAGAAATTTTCACTTTTATTTCTTTTTCAAATGTAATAGTTGAAATTAGGGAGTACACAAATCCATGTCAATCCTCATATAGGATTCCTCTTTCAGGGAAGAAGTTCTAGGGAGAAATAAAAGACTTTAGGCCCAGCTGGAGTGGACAAAACAATATGTCAAAATAGGATAGTATCGGTATTTTTCACACAAAAAAACCCAAGATGGAGAAAAGACTGTGTAAAGAAAGCGAGAGAAGGAGGTGGCCCTGGGTTTCCTTTTGTTGCGAATGGCGTGGTAATTTTGAGACTTTTTTATGTTGTTTAAGTTGTTTAGTTTAGTCCTAAATGTATACATTATTTCTGTAACGTGGAGAAATGCGTCACATTTTAATAATCTCTTGGCCATTAAGAATGAAATATATGAATACGATAACCACAAGACATCCAGATATTGAAGTGGTTGACGCGGCGGGCTGACGCCTTGCGTAGGCTTGGCATTTCTCACCACCACACGGGTCTCCGTGGACACACGTGGTGCAGCTCGGTTTGTGCGCCTAAGCCCGAGATCGGATACACCCAGAGAGAAAGAGAAAAAAAGGAAGTGTCAGCGTGTATCCGAATGCGAGAGAAGCGTGTTGTGAGGGCGGGTTCAGCCTCACCACCACCTAGACGTAAGAATAGTGCAAGGAAGCGGTGGTACCGCAAGGTACCAGTTGTTATCCGAACGCTGAATGAGTTTCTTCTCATCATGTTTATCTTCCCTAACGCGCAACACAGGCAACTGGTAGCTGTCGACCAGATATCTTCCGATTTTGGACGTTTAAGGACTGTATGTGGGCCCAGTGCGTCCCCTTTCTCTTCCGTCGCAAATACACCTCTGATCGGAACCCGGTGCGTTCACCGCGCCGTCAACCAGGCAGGGATTGTCGCGGTTTTATTATCAAGATTTAATTCCCGCTTAGATCGCGGAGCCTGATTTAACTAGGTCTTACTTGCTCACTCACTCAATTGATGTTAATGATGTTGCACAAATACAGTTAACAAAATGGCGTTTATTGTTTTCTTCGTACAATGTGTAAGTGTCGACTACGCGAACGTACAAAACAGTGTGGTCAAAAGCGGATTTACGTCGCGTTAGACGCGACCGGAACTTAAGCCAAGGTGGCGTTCTCTCCACCTGAGTCTGGCCGAAGGGTGTAGGGTGGCAAACTTAAAATTAAGACGCCATCTCTCTTCAGCGGAGCGATACTGAAACACATTTTCAAGATTCTAGGAGAGAGCATATGTCTTTCTCTTTCCGTAGGAATGTCCAGAGAAAAGGAAAGGAGTAATAAAGATTGGTCAAAGCAGGACTGAGCTAATAGACCAAAAATTGAGGCAACATCTAATTTAATCGCTATTTTCTCCCAAGAAAACATAACTTCTAGTTGCTGCGGGGTGAGGAAAAGACAATGGAGGGGGAGAAGGGCAGGAGAAGGAGAAGGTGGGCAAATAAATAATAGGGTGGGACCAATAATTTTTTCCATTGTTGACATGTTTCCGCATATTACTGGTCAATGCAATATAACATCGCATGTAGCGAGAATGATTTAGAAATGCGACGTACTTGTTTAAAATTCGGGGAAAAGTGATTTTATTTAAGTAATCTTATCGTTAGATGTGGAAGGGTAGTCACCCAGGCGCATGTGCAGCTCAAAAAGCGGCGCTGCCAACATAGAATATACACAGAGTGAGAAACGCCCTAACAGCATCGGCGGCGCGAACAATATACAAGAAAAGACACTTAAAATGTAAAATAGCATTTTATAGTCGATTAAGAGCGACAGACAGACACCTGAATTTAACTGTAACAATACGATTGGATCAGAGCCTTGGAAAGTCCTCCTCTCCTGACGATTTCAAGTGATTCACTTAGCTGCAGTCAGTTACCAATCCTTCCTCTCCTTTTCTCTTTTTTTTCTCTTCCCCCAGTGCTATCCTTATTACGCGGTACAGACTTGGGTTTTGCTGCTGGAGGATGAATAGGGATGAGTTAGAATGAAAGGGAATAAGGAATCAAGAAGATTCTTTACCTCATAATTCTATATTGACGCCTACCGACGCGATTGGGCTAAATTCTGTCAATCCTCAGACAAAACACGTTTTATTTTATGTTTTAACCAGATTTTAATCTTATTTTAATGAGTTTTATAACATCGAAGAGATGGAATATTAGTTTTATATTTTTTTAATTGTATTAAACAATATTGCTACCTATTTTTCGTCAAAAAAAAAATGTTGGAAGTAAGATTCGGGACTTATATCTCTATAAATATGATATAAATTACATAATTTGACTTAAATATGTTATTTTTTAAATTAATAGATGTCAAAAAATGTTTCGAATGAAGAAAATTGAATATTATGGCATTATCTTTTCGAAAAGCTTGGAAACTTTTAAGAAATCGACTTTTGTCTACCAAACAGTCAGATATTAGCCAACTGCGTTGCATCGTAGCGCGTTCGCGTTCCAATTTGACGGAATAAGTGCTATGTAAACTTTTAATGTAGACGCGCCGGCAGCGGTGGTAGCATTAGCAGCGGCGGCGATGGAGGCAGTGGAGGCGGCATTGTTATGCGTATTAAAAGGATACCGGAGGTATAAAACCAAAACCAGCGCCAACTGCTACAGTCGCCCGGCGCCTCCACCACATCATCACAACCAAACTCAACGCCACGCCGCATCGTAAGCTACGAAGTACTTCATCGTTTTATGTAAATGAATCTGCGCCACCCCTCATACTCATTCTTCTCCTCAAACTCCCTCGACTCTCACCACCCCCATACAGCCTCGCAACCAACGCTTCGCGAAAGAAACCATACAAATGCAACAATTTAAAATTTTCTCAAAATCCCGACCAAAATTTCATGTTTCCATCAAGCAAACTTCAACAAACTTCAACAAACGAAATATTTTGCTTTCATTAATTAAATCACTTTGCCATTTCGGGCACGTCGCGTCGCTTCCAGGACAGACAACGACAGTAAGACGCCAACTCGACTGGCGTGCAATTACGAAATGGTCCACGACTAAGACTAATTAAATCATCTTTAGATGTTTGCAATACGTCTCCTTTCTTAGTAGTGGAACGGGGAAACAGCGGGACGAGGGATCCATCCCTACGCTGGCTTAAGATAGAGTTGAATAGGAATGGGTTGATCCAGTTGGGGGACGGAAATGAGAAGAGCCCGAGGGCTGCATTTGAGCTCCACTTGTCGCAATCGTAGCTATAATAGTTGTGCTGAATTTCTTAAGAGAAAAGGGTTTAACAGGGGGATGAGAAGAGGAGGAGTGGATGTGACGAAAGGTGTGAATCTTCCTAATAACTCATGATTATTATACAATACTCATCACCGAATGGCTAACCATCCCTTTTGAATTGAAGATTTATGATCAATGTCTTGATTTGATATAGTAGATTTTGTAGTGGAAAGGAGGGATATTTTGAAGGATGTAGCCAGTTTCATTTTAATATTCGTCTTTTGTGTTAAGAGAAGAGTTTTATGTTCTTTTGAGTACTTTTAGGAAAATTAAAAGACACTCTTCTTTACGAGTTTGTGCAGTTTAATTGTACTCACTGTAGTATGTTTCAGTTTTCATGTTTTTGAAACATTTTGCAACAATTATGGCATTTCTAGAGAAATATTTGTCGTTACAAATTTGTTGAAAATTGTGAAATATTTATCATAAATTGGATTTACTACAATTTTGTTTGATTTTTACGTCACGAAGATTAACTTGTATCCTCTAATTCATTCATTTCCAGTCGTTAGACCCGTCATAAACATTACCTTCAATCTTAGACCTGATCATTTCTCTTTAAGTAACATACCATAATAGCAATAACCGGTCATATTTTGCGTCGGGAGTGCCATTAAAAAGAATCGAGAAAATTTCCTGTTTTGTTCTTTCCCAACTAGGCTATCCCATCAGAGAAATTACCTTCTTTCTTAGAATGCTTGATCGTTTCCTTTGTTGTAATGTATCTCTGAGCCAGTCATCGGCAACCTTTTTGAGTCAGAAGAATAATTTCTGATTACATATTTGAGAGCAAGGGCCGGAGAGTTCGATCCGGCGACCTTTGGGATACCGGCCCAATGCGCTACCAACTGTGTCACTGAGACCCCGACCTGGTACTTCGAATTAACTCTTTCCTTGCCGCGATGACTGAATATATGTTTATATAGAATTTGATAATTTAGTGTAAAATTGAATTACATTTTTGAGAGCCGGTCGGGGGCTTCAAATTTTCTCTTTCCGGGTTAAATTTCAATTTCAATTAATTAATTTCTATGTAAAAATTCATTAATTGTGCTAAATGATTACATGTTCTTCTTTGATTTGTCAATGCTACCTAGTCTGGGGTCATTCAAATAAGACTATATGATAGTAGTTGTGTGAATGAGTTAGGAAAAACTATTACAAAGTGCTTGCTCTGAAATATGTAATTTATGATTACTAAGTTTCAGTTTTAAAGTGTTACAAATTTTGTACTCTTTCCCCACGCTGCACGACGAGTCAAAATCCAAAATTTCTCACTGGTCGCAGATTGTCATTGATTTGTCCAAGAATTCGCGAGCCTCAACCCCCATATTCCTAGCCCAATATAACCTCCCTAACGCGGTAGTTACGGTTTTTAAAAATATTAATTTATTTCCCGGTGTTGCGCGGGACCAGACTTAACTGGATCTTCTGCTAAGCTCCTTGAGATCTCGCGACACAAATATTACCCAAAGCTCACCTCAAACGTTAAAAGTTCAAGGATACACGAAGTAAAAAGCACAAGAACATTATTAAAACGGCACAATGAACACACAAATACGAATGCAAAATACAAGTTAACACGACAACTCACCAGAGGAGAAATAGACAGAATCCGGCGCTTACCACACTTTTATGGTTAATTAATGGAGAGGAATGTAGGTTGTTGGTAAAACATGTTGATACTTTGATATGAAAACAGAATTTTTGAGAATGTTTTACAAGTTTAAAGAACATTTGCGCATCACTGACAGCACGGGAAATCCAAACGTCTCTTCTCTCACCCACCATCTCATTTCCAACGACCATCGCTGCACTATTGATAACCTAAGCCAGCTACACCCGTGCAATAAAAACTATAAGTTCAATGTCTTGG
>JAODAC010024122.1:0-15557 GCA_027575185.1 Mimaenictus wilsoni
GGGTGAAAATGGCGTGGTGCGCAAGCAACCATGCGCATAGGCTGGGGTAGGCTCATCACGCGCTCGGGCGCGTACAAATGTGTTGTATGAATGATTATGTCTAATGTGTTCATTTACAATTGTACGTCTTGTTTGCGAATTACGTAAACAGATAATGTTGTCGCCGTCATTAGCAGAGATCCGGAATTCCAAATAAATACCTTATCTTCCTGACTCTTGCTATTGTGACGTAATGCGCCATTAGAATTAAGTGATTAATATGTAGCCTTAGGTTTAGAGTTAGAGAATATAGTCAGTTGTTACATGGATCCCGCACTGTCCACTTCGTGATTTATACCTACACTCCGCTGTCTTACAAACGGCGTAACAGTTGTCACCGATCACGTGTGTACGACAAGGTCTCGTTTGAGCTCACAGAATATAGCACTAGCTATATTTCTGCTACGAGCCTAACTAACACTGACCATTGTATTAAAAAATAAACATATCATTCGAAAGAAAGGAAAACTCATAAATATTTGTTAATGTACGAAAATTTTTATTCGTTATTTCTCGAAAAAAATAGGTAAATCCTGGAAATTGAAAATTTTAAGGGAATTCGCTTTTACTGTTTGTGTCTTAGGAGTTTTTTTTTTTTGATAATTTTTTATTAAAATTATGTGATTTTTCATGGCTTTATAAAAAATAAAGGTACATTTACACTGGATGCGTTTCACTCGGTTTGTTAACTTCAAACTTCTATGCCTAGCATTGTCTGAGCAATGTTTTAAAAAGGAGATAGGATGTTTCTGTGAGTCGTTTCATATCTTTGTAAAAATATTGATCTAATCAAAGCCACACCGCACTCTACGCTTAATCAGTTCGTCGTCTTAGGCGTCATTCAGGCCGCTGACGACGCGTCGTGGTTTCCTTTTTCTGACTCATGTATTAGAAGGAAGGTTGTTTCTATGAGTTTCTTCATCTCCTTTTAAGTATATTCGTCTGACAACAGACACGAGTAAGTATAGAAGCCCGAAGCTGAAGTCGGCGGTCTGAACGACGCCTTATATATATATAGTATCAATATAACGCGTACAGTGTGAACCAATCTTTAAAATTTAATGACGTAAAAATAATCAACATATGAGCATATCATTCCAAATTAAGAGAAGATCATAAATATTTGTTAATGTACGAAGTATTAAGAATTAATAAATGACTGTAACGCCAATGTTAGTCACTTGTTGTCGCTTTAAAGATACTAATTGTAAAAATCGCGTCATTACTATACGATATATCATACTAAATTTAAAGAGTTGATAAGAAAATACAACACATACCTAGAGCAGCGTCCAACGTAAACGTCTTGCCTTCCTGCCAGGCCCACGCGCAAAGGTCGCAGGTTGTAAGGCCGTCGGGTGTGGCGGTGTCGTCAAGGAAGAGTGGACGTGGCGGCGGCGGCACAAAACTTCCCGACCACAGGCCGGCCTCGTCCAGCCGTAGCCCGCCGATGGCCAGGTCGTCGTCGGGTGTGCCGCTCCACCAGTCGCCGTCGCCGCTCATATTGCCGCTAGCGTCGTTGGCGGCGAGCGCCGCCGTCACTACCTGTACAGACGAAAAACAGATGCCTTTAGACTAAATGCAATAATTTACTTATTGTCAGTCAATTGCAGTGTTAAATGTACGACAAAACCCGTTTTGACATTACGAACACATGAAATAATAAATAATTTCACGATTAATTAACGCCTCGTTTTGTGCACATTGCTTTATTATGTCTACGCAATTTATAGATGATTCGCACACGAGTATTACTTGAAGAGAGTTTTATGAATTATAATTGGTTTCTAACGTTATTTCAACTTATTATTTCTTTAGTTTAATAATGTTTTTGGTCGAAAGTTATGAAATAAAGCTACTCTCATATCCGCTCCTATATACACCCTAAAAAAGAGATCGTGCACTAATGCAACAATATTATTTGATACACCATTTGATAGACTATAAAATAAGGAATATGCTGATGTATAACTTTTTGGATACATATTAATCCTTCATATCGTCAGCGAACGGTAAAGTCAACCAATTTAAAAAATGAAAATAAACATTTTAAATTATAGATTATTAACGAAGAAGAATAAAGCTTTCTAATAGTGTATGATTCATTTCAATAGTGTTAGACTCTGATTGAGTTTAATATATGATGATTTGTTCCTAAATTTATTCTAACTTATTATTTCTTTAGTTCAGTCATTTTCGTTTCATATCAGTTTCAATATTTTTGTTTGAACGTTACGAAATAAAGCTACTCGCATATCTGCTCCTATATACACCCTAAAAAAGGGATTGTATACTAATGGAACAATATTATATGATATACCATTTAATTGACTATAAAATAGGGAATATGCTGATGTATGACTTTTTGGATACATATTAATCCTTCATATCGCCAGAGAACGGTAAAATCAACCAATTTAAAAAATGGAAATAAAAATTTTAAATTATAGATTATTAACGCAGAAGAATTAAACTATGTAATGATGTGTATGATTCATTCCAATAGTGCTAGATTCTGATTGAGTTTAATATATGACAATTTGTTTCTAACTTTATTCAAACTTATTATTTCTTTAGTTCAGACATTTTCATTTCATATCAGTTTCAATATTTTTGTTTGAACGTTACGAAATAAAGCTACTCGCATATCTGCTCCTGTATACACCCTAAAAAAGGGATTGTATACTAATGGAACAATATTATATGATATACCATTTGATTGATTATAAAATACGGAATATGCTGATATATAATTCGTTGAATACATGTTACTCCTTCATTTTCAATATTCATCTTCTTCTTTAGTTTCAATATTTTTGTTTGAAAGGTACAAAATAAAGCTAGTGGCACTACGCGCTCCTATATACACACACTAAAAAATAGGTTGTATACATCTAGGATAATAATAACCAATATACCATTTGATAGACTATAAAATTAGGAATATGCTGATGTATGTCTTGTTGTATACATATTAGATCTTCATATCATTTGCGAAAGATAAAGTGTACCACAAATAACTCTATTTGAAATATAAAAATAAAAAAATTCTAATTATTGATTATTGTTAAAGAATAGTTGCCCTATCTAAAAGTGTATAATTCATTTCGATAGTGTTATTCTAAATATGGTAAAATTAATGCTAAAAGGACGTGAATTATGTACTTTTCAACGATCACGCGGTGCTGCCTAGATATAAGACGCTTGTTTCTTGAAATTGCCCGCCACACTGTCCGTCGTTTATCGACGCGTTTTAATCAACACTTTCGATACTTTGCACCATTATTTATCTACGTCGTGTGTTCTTATGCATATTTGCCCAACACATTCGCGTATATTAAGGGCAGCTACTGACACACCGCATCGGTTGCGTATCTTTGGCGCTCACTTTGCCAGGCATTCATTAAATTCCATCGATAAGCTAAGCTAGCTTCTCCTCTAACCTGAACTACTTGTACATGAGATTGCCTTTTGCGGTTTCGCCACTCTCCACCATCGACACCAGAAGTGTAATGTAAAATAGAATTATGCCTCATTCACACTCAAATCGATGCGATTTGTCTTAAAATTGAAAGTGTTAATTTTCAATCCAATGGTTCCTTGGTTATTCTTTTACGCAATTTTCATTAACCAAGGTTCATTAACAAGCAACAAGTGATGGATGCGAGTGCAATGTGAAAGCACCATTACAGACGATGATTAACGCGCGATGCAAGTGTAGTGTGAAAGCACCCTTACAGACTATCATTAATGCGCGATGCTAGTGTAGTATGAAAGCACTCTTACAGGCGATTATTAACACGTGATGCGAGTGTACTATAAAAACACCATTACAGTATATCATTACTACGTGATGCGAGTGCAGTGTGAAAACACCCTTAGAGTCGATTAACACGCGATGCGAGTGTAGTGTGAAAGCACCCTTACAATCTATAATTGACACTTTATACGAGTGTAGTGTGAAAACACCCTTACAGCCTATCATTGACGCGCGATACGAGTGTACTATGAAAGCACTCTTACAGTCTATCATTAACACGTGATGCTGCGAGTGTAGTGTGAAAACACCCTTACAGTCTATCATTAACACGCGATGAGAGTAAAGTGTGAAATCACCTTTACAGTCGATGATAAAAGTATGATGCGAGTGTAGTGTGAAAGCACCCTTGCAGTATATCATTACCGCTCCATGCGAGTGTAGTGTGAAACCACCACTATAGTCTACCATTAACGTGAGATGCGAGTGTTGTGTGAAATCACCCTTAGAGTCTATCATTAACACGCGATGCGAGTGTAGTGTGAAAGCAGCCTTACGTCGTCTAGAATGCGTACATTGCACACAGCTCCAGCACTGCCCCATTGCATCGTGTACATTTCGCACTGGTGTTTATGCGACAACAATATGCGAAACATGCATTTATCGAACGTGCTTATCACGTGCATACTCACTCTGTACAACATACACACACACACACACACACACACATACACTAACACATAAACAGCCCAAGCGCGAGCCGCCGTTGCGTAGTCCGGAACAAAATAATTGTTATTATTCCCCTGCTTGCGTACTTCTGTTCTAGCTAGTCGTATAGTTAAGTTTAATGCGCGTTTAATCTTCGCTTCAGTAGTAAATTTTAACCTTTGCGATCTTGCGATGCCAGTAAATACACATGCCGGTAAATATACGAGTTTATATACTGGTTGCAATAGCGAAAAAAAAATAGATAATGTGGTCTTATGTAATCGATACAGTCGCAATGTGCAACTTGCAGGCTCGAGTTACAATGTATTTTAAGCTTTTGAAAACGAAAGTGGTTTTCAACAGTACAGTTTTACTGAACATAAATCGGTTTTATTTAAAGATCTAATAGTAAGATTCGATAACGCCTAGTTTATTGTCCGTTTAAAGTTAAGTGCACTTTCACATTGTTTTCATAAAAACGATATTTTGGCATTCCTTTGAATTTGATTTAAAATTAATTACATTTCTTACATTTCTTTTTAAAGAATGTACAGGGAAATATGATATTTCATACCGGATTGTAGTATTAGGCTTTGGTATAGTTTTTTTCGTGGATTAATAAGAGATATTACAAAAATATGACAACATGTAGGAGATACAAACTGTACAAATAACTTTAATTTCGTTTCGATTTCCTAACCTCTTCTAACATCCGTATACAACGCTCGAATTGTAATTACACGCTCTGTTGACTTCCTGGACAAATTCCGGCGATAATCAACGAACCGACACACATGGAACATTTAATTGCGATACGTTTATTAACATAATTTCATGTAAAATTAACTAAAACACGAAATTGTTAGTTTTATTCCTAGAATTAACTATTCACCTCCTGGTTCGTTTCTACAATAATCATACACTGATCTAAGGCGTCGTTTCGACTGTCGGCGTTGCGTCGCTTCGCTTCGTGATTTTTTGTTTCCTTTGTCTAGCACATGTATTGCGTGATTGGTTTTCATATTATAATAATATTTGTAATACGAATGGTTTGAAATTTTAATTATTGTGTGAAATTTGGTTGAATGTTTATGATATTCATGTGTTTAGAATTTTTACTACTGAACAAAAGGTAGTTGTTATTTTTTCGTAATTTTTTCGTTTTAAATAGATGTCTGTTTTTGTGTATTCAATTTTAGGGCAAGAAGTTGGTATACCATCGGAATTTTGTAAACTTGTTTTGGTTTTTGGGAAAATATAGTCAGTCATGAGCATAACTTGGTAGATTTTGATTGGGTTAGAGTTTCAGCACTTGCGTTAACTCCCTCGTTAAGGTACGTGGTTGCCCAGTTAAGTGGTTGCTTTTCGAAGTGGTGAAACTAGGAAATAATCCATGTATAATATTGCATTCGGACTCTGATCCACAATAATTATAAGGATGTCCAGCCAAGTGGCGCAGTGGTCTGGTCTATTGCTACTGACTACGAGGTCCCAGTTCGATTCTCGGTGGGGATGCCTAGTAAAGTGAATTCTTCTTATGAATAGCCAGCTTCTGATATGACTAATTACATTGAAAAAGATTTGAATAGAGCTAATGACCATAGTAGTCGAAGTTCGGTTAACTAAAAAAAAAATATATAAGGAGATAGTTTGTGAATCTTTGAGTTTCTTCATCTCCTTTTAAGAATTAAGAATATTCGTTAGTAGTCATGGCGGCCTGGAGCCGAAGTCGGCAGTCTGAACGACGCCTTAGATACTGTTTACAAAGGTACTGTTTAAAGCGGTTTACAAAAAGGTTTTTCAACATATTTTCAACATATTCAACAACATTTTACAATACACCCAATTTTACATAACAACGTATTAAACTCCGAAGAATCTAATATAAAAAACCGAAGAACGTTGCCGTAGTAAGAAAGAAGTAATAATAATAAAAAATGTCGTGAATGAAAAACCTGTCGTTTCTTCCTACTTTGACATTTTTTAAGAAGGTATATTGACATAAAAAATGCCACTGACGCCGGAGTATCAACATCAACATAGACTCTTTTGTGACATTTACTGCGAGTAGTTTTAACAATAGAAAGATGTAAAAAAATGCACCTGTTGCGTAGGATGTGAGCATGAGCGTAGAAAAAATAAATTGACACACTGGCTGACAATGAGTAAATAATAAAGGGAAGAGCATTCGAGCATGAAATTGAACAGAATAATACAGAGAAGACGAGAAAAGAAAAATCATTGGAAATTCAGACATATATTTATTTACATTTTTTACATCTTTTACAACTTTGCAAGACTCATGGTTATTACACGTTTTATTTTGTGCCTATGCAGAGAAAAAAAGGAAGAAAAGAAGAATCGTAATCATCTAGGAGAATGACAAAGTAATTAATTTCCCAGAAAAATGTCGCTTTATATAGTTTTTTTATTTGCATTACGAGCTGTACGTAGCGTAACGAAAAAGTTTATATCCCACCTGGTTGCACCGGATAAAATGAGTAGACAAATAGGTTTTGATGACTGTGTGGCTTTTGGACTGAAAGTTTGAAGAGTTAATATGGTTGTTAAGGACACATTAATGTGATATTAAGTTGATATTAAGTTGATATTAAGTTGATATTAAATTGATATTAAGTTGATATTAAGTTGATATAGTCACATTATGGGTTTTTACTTTATTTTAAGAAGAAAAAAAACGTATTTTCATATCATTTCCAATGTTAACTCTCCATTAATTTGTTAATTGGTTTTATTAACATTAAATAAATCTAAATTTTCGCAGTTTTCGAATTTTTACCAATTAAAATATAAAAAGATATCATAAAAAAGGTTATGAAACAAAGATTAATCTCCAAAGTGCGCTCGTGTTCAAATGAAGACACAAACAATGCCATTAATTTCGGTTTTCTGACGTTTGTTGTCCATTGATTCATATCGATAATTACCCGCAATAAATCACAGCGGGCGTGATCGATCATTATGTTTCGCCAGCGACTGGCTAATGGCTTAATTTGTATTTCGCGTTTGCGTCAAACAAGATATTGTTGAGTTCCAACCAAGAAATCTTCAAATCTGCCATCGCCATCGCAAAAAAAAATCGCGTTATATTCTTGAAATTCGAGGTTATCTCTGATCAAGCTTGATCGTCATGAAAATCCAAGTATATGATCTGATTATTAGCTATTATAGATTGGAATATTATAAGAATGCACCGATATCTTGCTGGTTGTAAGATAATCTTGAAGTTATTCTGTTGCGAGCGACAATTAATCATGGTGGGTAACATTTATTAATATATTAACGTCAAGGTATCTCGTTGTTAGATGAGTTTAGTTGAGTTGAGTAGAGAGAATGAGGTTGAGTCTGTTACTAAGATTGAGGCACGTAGCTCTAGATTCTGTTTGCAATGTTAGTTTTGGATTTGATTTCGTTTAGATATTGGAACATTGCTGTTGTAGACAGACACGATGCTTGATTACAAATGGCAAATAGCGACTGACGAATCGTGCGTAATATTGCTGATTGTTAATGCGCTGCAAAGATATTTGCCAAGCTAAGAGCGATCTTGATAAGGATTGTGCCGAGATGTACATTTTGCGACAGAAGAATTAACAAAAAAAAATCCGTTTAGTGCAAGTTATTTCTTTTAACGCGTCGTGTAATGACGCGTAGTGTAGTGTCACGTCGTGTAGTGTCGCGTAGAACACTGTCGCGTCAATAGGGTCGCTTCGCAGAGTGTTGCGTAAAATAGTGCAGCAACGCGTAGCGTAGTGTAGCGACGTGTAGTGTCGTATAGTTCAGTGTCGCGTCGTGTAGGGTCGCGTAGTGTAATGTCGCGTCGTGGAATGATACATCATGTACTGTTGCGTCGCATAGAGTAGTTGGGCGTAGAGTGGTGTCGCATCGTGTAGTGTCGCGTCACATAAAGTAGTGGGGCGTAGAGTAGTATCGCGTCGTGTATGGGCACGTAGTGTAGTGTCGAGTCGTGTAGTATTGTGTAGTGTAGTGTTGTCATATAGTGTCGCGTAGTGCAGAGTAGTGACACGGAATGTAGTGTCGTATCGTGTAGTGTCGCGTTGTGTAGTGCCGCAGAGAACACTGTCGTGTCAATAGGGTCGCTTCGCACAGTGTCGCGTAGAATAGTGTACCAACGCGTAGCGTAATGTCGCGTCATATAGTTCAGTCTCGCATCGTGTAAGGTCACCTAGTGCAATGTCGCGTCATGAAGTGATACGTCGTGTAATGTCGCGTCGCATAGAGTAGTTGGGCGTAGAATAGTATCGCGTAGAGTGGTATCGCATTGTATTCTGTCGTGTCGCATAAAGTAGTAGGGCATAGAGTAGTACGCGTCGTGTATGGGCACGAAGTGTAGGGTCACGTAGGGTGACACGTCGCGTAGTAACGTGTCGTGTAGTGTCGCGTCGCATAGAGTAGTATTGCATAGAGTAATATCGCGTATAGTGGTATCGCGTAGAGTAGTGTAGCGGGGTGTAGTGTCACGTCGTGTAGAGTAGTGCCGTGTAGTGAAGCGTTCGTTGTGAATGGGTGCTTCGCGTAGAGTAGTGTAGTATATACCAAATATATACTAATAATAAAAATGTACCAATGATGCACAAATGCAATTAAAAATATATGACTAAAAATAGAGAAAAAAATAAACTGGATCGAACTTCACTCGCGCCAAGTTCGATCCACTCCTAAACCTTAACCAAAAATACACACACCAACGACGTAACTACCATACCTCACAACCGAAGTATCGATAACTGTACTCGGAAGGTATACATGATAATGTGTGTAAATTGACACATTTGGTTGGATGTTTAACAATTATTTTCTAGAAAACTATCAGGCATTGCTACTTAGAATTTACACCATAATTTTTTTTCAAAAATCTAGTACCCGACTGCATTTTTAGTTTTGCGAAACTCATTTGACAGAGCGTAGAATCTCCTTGTTAGTGATAAACAACATAATATTGGGTTGCCTGCAATAAATATCAATACTTCTCCAAAACTAAATTTTCCTATTCAAAACATATTATTACATAACCATAATAAAATAAACGCACGTTTGTCCACTTCTCCCATCATTTCAACTCTAAACAGTCGGCATTTCCACTTAAAACGAAAACATAATTAAGCCAACTCGACATGCGTTTTGTCTTGTTGCATTAACATTTTGCCTCTAATGACGACGGCCTGACGGCCTTTTTTCGCCTCACCGTCGTCATCTCGTGTCTCGAGTACATCGTGGTGCGTATTATAAACCTATTATTGCTGCACGCTCATACCGGTAGATGTGTATTCACACATAAACCCAACACGCACTGCAGTAACTGCAGTCTGTGGCGGAATATTATGGGTATCGTGCGCCGTCGTGTCGGTTCTTCTTGTTCTTCTTCTCTGAAGAGAAGTAAGAACGCCGCAGATCAGGACCCAGGTCCCCGCCCGGTCGTCCTTGAGCTGCCACCGCGACGTCTTCATCCTTTAGATGTAGCTTTACGTGTTCTTTGTGGTTGGTCTCCTCTATGTGTATCTGAAGCCGTGTAAACTTGGACCAACAGAGATTGAATAGGATTGGTTGGTATGCTTGCTACGTGTGTGACTAAGGCACAGATTCTGATTCTCGAAGAAACGTAGCCTCTTCGAGAATCAGAGTCAAATGCAGCGCGTATGCTTTGATTCGTCAATTAAGACGTGCTATTGCACTTTGCGACTTATTGCAAGACAATTATTAGCGGACTATCGCTATCAGCACTCGAGCGCTAATGAAACGACTATTTCGTTTGATGGGTTTGATAGTTGGTTATGGTCTTTTTATGGCTTTGTGCATTTATTAAACCGACAAATTACCCAACTTCACGATAGTGCATTAATAATTCTTCACTAGTTTTTAACAAGAATTTAAAACATTTAAAAAAGTCGAATCTACATTTGGATATCTGAAATATTTTGGCAATAACTTGCTTAATAAAAATTAAATTCACATGTTTAAGATATTTTAGCGCCAATAGCATTCAAGTGCCTTTAGTGTACTTATTTATATTTTTTAAATGGCATTCCTTTAGTATGGAATGCCATTGAAAATGTATAAATAAGAGAATAAAGACACTTGACTGCTATTGGAGCTAGGATATCAAAACATCGAAATTTAACGACTATATGCTGGGTGTTGCTGCAAATTTCAAAGAAAATATTTCAAATATTTAGTGCAGCATTAAATTGATAAAACTTGATAAGGGTTATTAATGAGTGTACCTGAAACGAAGTTGCGGTGGTTCACAGTGAACAATTTCAGATTATTGTTAGAAGAATCTACATTTGGATACAAGAAATAATTAGGCAATAAATAATAAAAGTTAAATTCATAAATTTAAGATATTTTAGCGCCCATAGTATTCAAGTGCCTTTAGTGTACTGAAAATTGCTGAAAATTTGAAAGAAAATATTTCAAAAATTGTTGCATGCACTAAATTGATAAAACTTGATAAGGGTTATTAATGAGGGTATATGAAAAGAAGTTGCGGTGGTTCACAGTGGACAATTTCACATTAATGTTAGAAGAATCTACATTTGGATACAAAAAATAATTAAGCAATAACTTGCTTAATAAAAGTTAAATTCATAAATTTAAGATATTCTAGCGCCCATAGTATTCAAGTGCCTTTAGTGCACTTATTTATATTTTTTAAATGGCATTCTTTTTGTATGGAATGTCATTGAAAATGTATAAATAAGAGAATAAAGACACTTGACTGCTATTGGAGCTAGGATATCAAAACATCGAAATTTAACGACTATATACTGGGTGTTGCTGAAAGTTTGGAAGAAAATATTTCAAAAATTATTGCATGCACTAAATTAATAAAACTTGATAAGGGTTATTAATGAGTGTACCTGAAACGAAGTTGCAGTGGTTCACAGTGGACAATTTCAGATTAATGTTAGAAGAATCTACATTTGGATACAAGAAATAATTAAGCAATAACTTGCTTAATAAAAGTTAAATTCATAAATTTAAGATATTCTAGCGCCAATAACATTCAAGTGCCTTTAGTGAACTTATTTATATATTTTTAAACGGTATTCCTTTTGTATGGAATGTCATTGAAAATGTATAAATAAGATAATAAAGACACTTGACTGCTATTGGAGCTAGGATATCAAAACATCGAAATTTAATGACTTTATACTGGGTGTTGCAGTAAATTTGAAAGAAAATATTTCAAAAATTATTGCATGCACTAACTAAATTGATAAAACTTGCTAAGGGTTATTAATGAGGGTACCTGAAACGAAGTTGCGGTGGTTCACAGTGGATAATTTCAGATTAATGTTAGAAGAATCTACATTTGGATACAAGAAATAATTAGACAATGACTTGCTTAATAAAAGAGATAGATTTAACAACGCTCAAATTAATTTCGACACGTTTCAGACAAGGCATCATCTCAATCGAGCCGAACGCGCGTCTCGATCATGACGATTATATTTTTATTGCACCTTCCCAGCATCACAGCTTGAGATAACTTTATTGTGATGGCACAGACGCGCATCAGTGCAGAGGTCGGGAGGCCATACACCGATAATTGGTTGAATTAAGTCGGTTTTTTTCCCTCTGCCTGCGTTCCATAGTCATAATGACTTTTTACAAAAGCATCACGTTCATTATATAAATCCCATTAATTCGCTTAAATGCTTCATTGTCCCGCGAAACGCTCATCGCTGAATGTTTTCGATGACTCTGTCGCTAGCCGCGGGGCAGAAAAAGCAGATGCAATGCAGAGTATGCCGTAATTGAAGGCGTTTTATGTTAATAACACGGCGACGGACGCAGCTACCAACGTAGTAATGTTAAGTGCGTTCATTACGCACGCATTAAGATCGTTTTATACGGCAAATGGATCGATACAATAAAATGCCTGAGCGGTCATTATTGCGCATTGGGCATCGGCTCCGTTAATACCTCGTAAAAGGAGCCGATGATGATTGATGTGGACGGGACACACATGCTCGACGACGTCAATTGGACGTGGAGGCAGCGGTGCGATTTCTCCTTGGGCTCTTCTCAGACCGGCCACGAACACAGAGGCCACGTCAATTGCGCAATTTAATGAGACGTGATCGCGGTAATCGCGACAATGTGGCCATTGTGCGCCTGATTTGAGAGCGTTTTTATGCGGCGTCACTTTCCATCATTCTATTGTTCTACATGCTTTGGCATTGACTTTGTTAGAGGTAAACGTTGAGGATGGTACGTGTACTAACTTGTTCAATACTATTATCTGCTTGGAAAATCTCTACTTTTATTGTTTTATTCGTATAGAACATTTTGATAGAAACATCAATAAATTTAAATTTTAAAATATTTTATTTTTACAACACCCAGTATATAGTCGTTAAATTAAGAAATTTAAGATACCCTAGCTACAATAGTACTACTAAAATGCTGTTTGGTTACTTATTTATATATTTTCAATGGCTTTCTTGATTGAATGCCTTTGAAAATGTATAAATAAGGGAACAAAAACTCTTGAGTGGTATGAGCGGCGGTTTAGCCAATAAGTCCGAAACTAGCTTAAGTCGTAAATCTCATAATCATTCGTCGTAAACAAAAATTTTGGAGTTTGAAGTGTGCAATAAAAGGGGACTAAATGTTTCCAGAAACTGACCGTGGTATGAAATGAGAGAGACTGTCCGTCGCTCTCACTTTCACGACCAGTCGGCATTGGACAGTTCGTCCCTTCGTTCGAGCTGAGCTTGTTACGTCAGCGTGTCTTGTACCTGGCATGTCTTTCTTAGGGGTTGGAACATCACCTATCTCCTTGCTATACATAAGATATGACAAAGAAACGCCGGAGGCGTCGGCGGCGCGCATTACCAGCTGTGACGCGCTAGCGACGAAGGGACGAATTGTCTAATCCCGGGTGGTTGTGAAAGTGAGAGCGAAAAACCGGGTTTGCAGCACTCAGTGCATATTGTAAACGATTAACTTAACAATGAAGGTGCGATCAACCGTATTTGAAAAGTCAAGAGCAGCAATAAAGTTTCGGGGTTTCGGGGTAGACTCTATGAGCGGTAGAATATCATAAAACTTCGAAATTTAACGACCGTATACTGGGTGTTGCAAATTTGAAATAAAATATTTCGAATGAAAAAACAGTGCATGCACCAAATTAATAATTTACTTGATTAGGGGTATTTATGAGGGTACCTGCCCCGTAATGATGCGGTGGTCAAGAGTGAATATTTAACATAAAACAGCACTAATTAAGCAACTTTATCTAATTTTCCATTTCTCTTGCGATGTAATTGTGATATCAATTTAGGATGAACGTTATTCTCTTCTTTTATGAATTGTTAAAAATATACGTATAAAACTGCAACAACTGCCGAATAGGAAAAGTCATGGGATTAATCATTTTTGGCGATGACATGTTTATGGTAGATTCACCCCGGCGCTTTTTACGCCACTGTCCATCAAAGTTACAGACTCTTCTATACAAGTAGTTCTATACAAAAACACCCTGTTGTATCATGGTGATTATAAACTTTATTACTTTATAATACGAATTCTGCATGGTTAAAAAAAAAACTTATTTATTCAAAATGAACTCCATCGAAAACAAAAAAAACTCCGAGATCAACATAAACTTCTTATTTATACAAAATGAACACCATCAAAAAGAAAAGAAAAACTTCAGTGAGCAACCAAGTGCAAATCGCACTAATTTCCTCTCGCCATCCTCGACGAATAAGTTTAAGTACACGGCAAGGCATCTAAAGTAAGTTTTAACTAAGTATAAATGACACCCAGGCGATTATTTAAGCTTGGAGCGTAACAGCACTACGGCTACACGCTGCAACAAAGAAGAAGAAAAAAAATGCGACGGACACGCCGGATAAAAATGTGTGACTTTCAGCTTGATACGCTTACGAAGCGCATCGCGGTGCATGCACAAAGAAGACATGTCATCCGTGCGGTGTTTTTTGCTCGTTTCCTTTTTTTCGCACCGCCTGTTTTTACTCACAATCAGTCAGTCGCGATGTGGGAAATATGAAGTTGTTCGGCGCTGTTCGCCGAGTGACATGCAAAATTCCACAAAACTGAGGCGTAATGAGGGGTTCAGTAACCGTAATTTTGCGACGGCAATTGTAGAACGGCGGTTTTTTTTTTGTGAAGAGATGGACGATGAAAGATGAGTGAGATGAGATGCTGTAATCGGTTAGGGTCTGCTGGGCTTAAGCTTGAAATAACTTAATTTTGTGGTCTTGAAGGAATTAACAAATTTACACAGATTTTTCTGGTGAAAAATGCGAGGTTTTTTGAGGATAATTTAAAAAAATCTCAGAGAGAAAAAAATTAAAAAAGAGAAAAATAAATAAATAGCTTAATAAAAACATCAACAAATTTGAACTTTAAAATATTATATATTTTATAACACCCAGTATACGTTCGTTAAGTTTAGAAGTTTTAGATATCCTAGCTCCAATAGAACTCAATATGAACTCCAATAAGGGTTTTTCACCCTTATTCGTCAATCGTAAAATTTGCCACTTACCATTTCATTCCCCATTTTATGTACTATAACATGGTATTAATATTTTTCTAATCGGTTTTATGGTGCTATCGATTATACCTTGTTTTATAAAGTGTTTCATGTATATATCGGTTGTTTTCTTACAAATCAACACAACATCTTTTCGCAATTTTCGCGGAGTTCTTTTGCTCAAGAATTTTCGTACTAAATATGAAGCTATGAAAATGAAACAAGCATCAAAATCATCCCCAACTCTTTTACTTTCTTTTGGTATTAAACTTATTTCAATTTCTTTACGATAAAACTCCTTTATCTTGCTTGAAATGAGCGGTTCAATGAAAATTTGACCCTGAACTTCAATAAGGGTTTTTCACCCTTATTCGTCAATCGTAAAATTTACCACTTATACCAATTTATTCCCCATTTTATATACTATAATATGGTATTAATATTTTTCTAATCGGTTTGATGGTGCTATCGATTATACCTTGTTTTATAAAGTGTTTC
>JAODAC010024122.1:15657-32725 GCA_027575185.1 Mimaenictus wilsoni
GGTGCTATCGATTATACCTTGTTTTATAAAGTGTTTCATGTATATATCGGTTGTTTTCATATAAATCAACACAACATCTTTTCGCAATTTTCGAGGAGTTCTTTTGCTCAAGATTTTTCGTAGTAAATATGAAGCTATGAAAATGAAACAAGCATCAAAATAATCCCCAGCTCTTCTACTTTCTCTTGGTATTAAACTTATTTCAATTTCTTAACAATAAAATACCTTTATCTTGCTTAAAATGAGCGGTTCAATCAAAATTTGACCCTGAACTTCAATAAGGGTTTTTCATCCTTATCTGCCAATCGAAAAATTTCCCACTTTTACCAATTTATTCCCCATTTTATATACATAATATGGTATTGATATTTTTCTAATCGGTTTTATGCTAATATCGATTATACCTTGTTTTATAACAGTTGAGTTCTACTTGTTTTAAACTGTTTGAACACTTATTTATATTTTTTAAATGGCATTCTTGCATTCATGGAATGCCATTGAAAATGTATAAATAAGAGAATAAGGACAAGTTATTGGCTACAGGATATGATGAAATTTCTAAATTTGGGAGGTTTTTTTTGAGGAGAAATCAAAAAACATCTCAGAGGAAATAAAGTTAGAAGAAAAAATAAATAAATAGCCTATCCCTCAAGTTGAAACGAGATAAACATTAAAAATACTCGCCTAAATTCGACTCCCATTCATTAGTTGACTCTCCAAATCAAGCCGCGTAAATAGCTTTTACTTTAATAAACATATAATGTATTTAAAGTGCAAAGTTTACTTTTGTTGTATTATTCGTATAGAATTATTACATTTTGACAAAGCATCAACAAATTTGAACTTTAAAATATTTTTTAACACCCAGTATACAGTCGTTAAGTTTGTAAGTTTTAGATATCCTAGCTCCAATAGAACTCAAGTGCCTTATTTATATTTTTTAAATGACATTCTTGCATTCATTGAATACCATTGAAAATGTATAAATAAGAGAACAAGGACAAGTTATTGGCTATAGGATATGATGAAACTTATAAATTTGGGAGGTTTTTTTTTTAGGAGAAATTAAAAAAATGTCTCGGAGCAAATAAAGTTGGAAGAAAAATAAATAAAAAGCCTATCACTTAAGTTGAAACAAGACAAACATTAGAAATAAAGAAAAGTAAAAAACGGATGATTAGATCCAGAGTTATACGCCGCCGAAATTCTACGAGTATTCACGAAGTTTGGAGTTTACCAAATCAAGCGCGAGTAAAGACGTTTTAATTTAATAAATATAAAAGGTATTTAAAGTACAACTTCACAGAAATAAATTAAATATGCCTAGGGTTGAATCAAGTCTTTGTTCTTTCATCCAACGTCAATGGAATGTCGTAACGTAACGTAGACGTGTAAGGATGTCTACCATGCAAGCTGCTGATTGTGAGTGCAGCAGTGTGTGGCATTGTCCGCAGTTTTTCCCCGGCGTGAAAAATTAGCATATTATGTGGCAGGCCATTGGTTCTTGCATCCGCAAGACATCTACTCAACTAGGGACGCAAATGGATGTGAAGTCGTGTATGCACACTTACACAAGGAGAGTGTTCCAATTGTCCTCCACCAAATTGAATGAAACTTTTTGTACGTGTAGAACCTATATAGAAATAACTTATAATTATGTGTTATTTGTGTGTTATTTATTGTTATATTATTATTTGTTAAATATAAAATTTTAAACAAAAAAAAAAGTTCGCAGGCAAAATTCGAACCCGCGAACACCGGATCAGAAGGCAAGCACTGAAACGATTACACCATGTAAGCGATGTAGCTGTACGTGCTGTTAAAGCAATATATATCATGTTCTATTTGTGGCAAACTTTGAAAATTATTTGTGAGCAAACGGCTCAAAACGGCATTAAATCCCGTTTACGCAAGTTATTTCTATTTCTATATATGTACTACACGTACAAAAAGTTTGATTCAATTTGGTGGAGGACAATTGGAACACTCTCTTCGTCAGTTAACTCAGGGTTCTCAATATCCAACAGCTCCCATTTCTGCACTATGTTCGTTAGGAAGAAAATGAGTGTGTTTTTACATTTTATAGCGCACTTATCGCGACTTCCAATCGCAATTTCATTTCCTATTAATTGTAAGACCAACCAGCTGCGATTTGATTGAAGAATCAAGGGAACAAGAACTTGCACTTGAAGTAAACTCACGGTCAGTATCAGAGTATCGAAGAATGAAAGCGAGTCTTTGAAGAGTTGAAGGGAAACTCGTGGGACTAGCAGGTTATTGTTAAAGTCTATACCAGCGAGTTGGTGTGTGTTGGCGGTGTGGTTGGATAGCTCGACCGACTATGGTAATAATTATTATCGAACAGTTGGCGATTTATGATGGCAGGCGGTCGTAGACGCAAGTGTGTGGGGGGATTCCCGAGGTCTAGGACTCGACAAAACGGCTTTTCAAGTGCGCCATTCCCTCTTTTCTGCATCTATACGCCGCGGCGTATGCTTTTGTGCGCTTACTGATGAGTCGGCGGCGCACGCGCGTGAGTGGACCGTTGGTAGAGATGGCCAGTCCGGCAGTCCGCCGAAGCCTTTGAAAGCAATTTAATCGAAGATTACATAAATTCCAATTAATTTGTTTCCTGTCGTTAAGATACAGCGATGTACACGTTAAATGTGGGCTTAATATAGAGCAACTGTAATTGTTCATTCGCAAAGAGACAGGCTCAAGAGGTTTTATTCAAAGATATCTGTTTAAAGGATATATGTTTCTCTTGATTACGAACAATTTATAGGATTGCATTTTTTAGTTTGTGGCGGTCACTAAGCCGGGCTCCCGCACTAATTGTAAGAATGAAGAAATATCAACATCCGCCGAAGTCCTAAACATCCAAACATAAACTTCCCGAATGTTGAGGCGTCGATTTCTTCGTTTATTTTTTAAAGAAAAAATAAATAAATAAATAGCCTACTTCTCAAGTTGAAATAAGACCATCTTTAAAAATAAAGACACACTTTTAAAAATTAAAAATAAAAGTAAAAATCAAATTGTTATTTCCTGAGCTATACGCCGCATAAATTCGAATACCATTCATCAGTTTACTATCCAAAGCAAGCCGCGTAAAGTGGTTTTACTTCAATAAACCATAATGTGTTTAAATTACAAAGTTTACTTTACTTACAACCTCCTTTTGTTGTTTGATTCGTATAGAACTATATACATTTTGACAAAATATCAACTAATTTGAACTTTAAAATATTTTATTTTTGATAACACCCTGTATACGGTCGTTAAGTTTAGAAGTTTTAGATATACTAGCCCCAATAAAAGTACCGTTTGAATACTTATTTATATATTTTAAATGGCATTCTGGCATTTTTTAGTTTGTGGCGGTCACTAATATCCTAATCATCGAAACATAAACTTCCCGAGTGCTGAGGCGTCGATTTCTTCATTTATATTTTTATATGCTAAACGAAATTACGCACAGGGTGCGTTAGAGACCTTATAACGTTAATTGTAAGAGTCGTAGTGAGGTCAAATGTCCAACAAAGTTATTCGCGCGGTCCATTCGTTATTTTCGTAATTTTTGAGTTCTTTTCTTCAAGATTTTTCATACTAAATATAAAGCTATGAAGATGAAACAAGCAACAAAATAATCCTCAACTCTTCTACTTTCTTATGGTATTAAACATATTTCAATCGCATTGCAACAAAACACCTTTATGCTGTTAAATTGCTGTAAAAATCATTTCGAAAATTCTAAAATGATACAGCATTATTATATTATCCAACATATTTCAAATAATTACTGTAGATTTATCATATCAAAGATTCTGGACATTTAAACGGAGGGTCATCAACCCCAAATATTCAATATTCTTTAGTAGATAATCCTCCTCCACGGGTCTCAAGTAATCTTTTGCGGTTATGCGAAACTTGTACGGTTTCAGCCGGCTGTTAGAGTCACAACACGCCTCGCAGGCCCTTACTCAACAGTCAGCTTTGTTTACATTTATTGGCCGGTAAGCAATGTGCAACAAACAACATACACGTCGTCGACATTCGAGATACTCGATGCAACACCACCCAAACACACACACACACACACAACTTTACACATCCCGCCACATCTCATATCATGGGAAAATTTATGATCATGGAGCGACTCATTGGTCTCTCTGCCCGAGGAACTCCCAAGAATCGCTCGGCGACGGCTCAAGTTGGTTACCTACATACCTACCTGTAGCAATGAGCATCATGGGCTGATTGTGAGCAACCGGCTGTGTGAGCAGCACCAAATGATGCACCGAGATGCAGAGGGAAATAATAATAATATGTCCTTAAAAAGGCACACGTACACGTAATATCGTTTTAACTATAACGTTTATCTGTTTATCTGCCTGCCTATAGTACTGTCGGTATAGTTATGCGATGCGTGTCGTCGACGTGATAAGATTATCTCAGCGAGACGCTGGGCTTCTTTTTCTGTGCTGACGCTGCTTGAATAGACGAATGTAGGCCACCTTGCGAGTCATCCTTTCGGGGAATTTAAGTGACAGGTGTCTTTCTCTAATCCATTGACAATGAGGAGGAGGAGGAGGAGAAGGAGGAGGAGGTTTGTCTGGAAATCTGCTGATTCATCTGCGAGATGACTTTATAACTTTATAGACTAATGTAGTTATTTTTAGAAATGTAATTGAAATAAATTGTTTAGATATATGAAGTTTACTATTGTCTGACAAGCTTTGAAATTGTTTTATATATTTAAATATGCAGAGATATATTTATAAAATTTAATAAAAAATATTTAATAAAATTGAGAGAGAGTGAGTCAGTGTAGGACAATTTTGATGGAGGATCATTAGTGTTGAAAGTAATATTTTTTTGATATGGCGTGTTTACGCAGATACGTAAACAGGGGAGCGTAATTAAGCTGGGAACATTAACCAAATTGAGATGATAAGAAAACGTACATTAGTGAACAATGGGTAGTGTAATATTAATTTGGAAATTTTAAATGTAGTATCTTATCTTGTAATATCTTCTAGTTGCGAATATTTATGAATAGGCCATGATGTCGCGGCAATTAGCCAAGAGGTCCGGACTTCCAAATAAAGTCGTTATCGGCCGGACTCTACGTATCGCAACGTCATGCGCCATTAGGAGATAAGTCATTAGCATGTATCTTTAGGCTTAGAGTTAGAAAATAAAGTTTGTAGTTATATGGATTTCATCGTGATCACATCGTACCCTCCTCCATCCCTGCACTCCGCTGTCTTGCCACCAGCATCACGGGTTCGACTTAGATATTGCCGTTGCTCAGTGCAAGAACTTGTGCTCGCGGATCTGCACATCATCTGCAGCGTACGCACATCGAGCATACATGGCGGGTAAATTAGATAAGACAGAGGTAATAAAGAAGTTTATGGGAGTAGAGTCCTTTTGTGGACTGACTATTGATGGAAGATGGAAGAAGGAGACTCATATATGGGAAGAGGAGGTGAGATCAAAACACAGAGAAAGCATTACTAATGGACACTGATTGTGAGACAGACAAAACGTCTAATAAAACCTCTACTAAACCATAATAATAACCAAAAGGTAGTAGAACTATCTAGGAACGAGTTAAAAACATTCATTGGACTCAATCCAAACAAGACTTAGGACTACCATTGCAAAAAGATGGGAAAGGAGACCAGGGAAACTTGTAGGCTATGTCAGGAGAACGTAGAGACGTCCGAGCACATAATCTGTTTGTATAAGAGTGGAAAGATATGTAATACAACCTCCTTGGAAAGGATTTCATATTAGCCGTGGAAGTGGCTGGGTTATCCTAAGAATGTTGTTAGCATGTTGTGTGTGTGTGTGTGTGTTGTGTTCCTTGTGCTATAATTGAAGAGTAACGGACTCGGTGACTATAACTCTTGGTGACGGACATCTACTCCATTACTAATTGTAAGAGATGACGGCAGACTCGCTGCCGAAGATGGACTCGCTGGTGAAGACTGCCGGATGTCGGACTCGGACTCACTGCCGATTGTAGGGAATTGATCGCCTATTTATACCTCCAGGAGGGCATCCTATAGGTGATGACACGACCATTCCTTTGTTCGTCATCGCGGAAACGAGAGAGTCACAATCTCACCGCGCCGTCACGATTTCGACGCCTCAGAATTCGGGATGTACTATAATTGAAGAGTAACGGACACGGTGACTATAACTCTTGATGACTGACATCTACTCCATCACAAATTGTAAGAGATGACGGCAGACTCACTACTGAAAATGGACTCGCTGCCGAAGATGGACTCGCTGGTGAAGACTGCCGGATGTCGGACTCGAACTCGGACTGACTGCCAATTGTGGGGAATTGATCGCCTATTTATACCTCCAGGAGGGCATCCCATAGGTGATGACACGACCATTCCATTATTCATCATCGCGGAAATGCGAGTGTCACAATCTCGCAGTCACGATTTCGACGCCTCAGAATTCGGGATGTTTATGTCTGGATGGTTAGGATTTCGGTGAATGTTTATGTTTGTTTGTCCTTCGAGCGGAAATCGCGCTTAGTGACCGCCACAAATTCATAAATAACCTAAGACTCCTTTCATTTTATGCACTTGACACAGAGCAATAGATCAATCTGATTGTAGTTTACAAAATGGTTACTCCCTCACTGGCCCCCAATAACCTAGAACCTATAACCCATAACCCATAACATATTCTGCTTTGTAGAAATGTCTATAGTTACTTCTTGAAGTTCCTTGAACAATCACAACTAGCTTTGTCCAACGATGTCAACAGTGTATACTTGAAACGTCTTGAAGGATTATAAGTAGCTTCATTCATCTAATATTTATATAATATCCAAAACACATGGCATTTTGGTGAAGGATCATCATGCACATAACCACCATATTCTGCAGTTTTTCCATCTGAATCAATCTTACTTGTATGTTTTGTAAACAACTAGAATTATTTTCATTTTCACTTTTACAACGGTTAGTAAGAAAAAAAAGTATTAGTGTAAAGTCGCAATACTAGATGTCGCCACACGTATCAAAATACTTTTAAAAAAATTAAAAAAAAATTACACAACTTTCCAAAGAACTTCGAAATAAAATAATTCGGGATTAGTTGTCGGATTGCATGTACGCTCCTACTAAACTTAAGACGCGAACGATTCTAATTCTAAGTAACGGATTCAGGTTGTAATAGTAACTGGCTTCTTGGCTAACAAATAAGAAAGAAACGATGTCGCCTTTGCTTCTTTCCTATTGCAACAGCGCAGCAGACATCTCTCACACGTGCTCAAGGATGCGTGCGACGTTTTACAAAAGTCACGTGCATGTTTCGATTATTTATCTGTTTGGTTGCGCGCCGGTCTCGATGCGGCGCTTTCGATTCATACAGGTGATCATAATGGATAATATATGGGGATTACACGTCGTTTTGCCGGTCACACTTCGCCTCACATTCTCTCGAATTTCTACATTTATTGACGCGATGTTTAGTGTTTTTCTTTTTCTTGTCTCCTTCTTCTCTTCATGATCTGCTAATATCGAGATTTTACATTGATGGCAGACAGCACAGACTCAGAGAAACACATATGGACAGAAGACACATGCCCACCTAGGATAGGATCGACCTCCTAGGCGGCCATTTGATCGATTCCTTTGCGTGCCTCTGCAAACAGCTGTCAATGTTGGGATTTCAAGCGGAGAAATCGTGATTTTTATTTACCAAACTCAAAAGTTATACAGCTATAGACCGTATGCAGTACTACACGTTCGTGCATGTCAAAACAAATGATGTTTAAATGGACAAATTATCTGCATGCAGTGGTTGTTAGTTTATTTGGAAAGCGACGCGGTTTTTTTCTTTTTAGTTTTTAAAATTCAGGACATTTTGATGGAGGATCATGAGTGTCCAAAACAAACCATTTTACCGAAATTGAAATTTGTTGGTTTTACATTGATTTGATCAGAAATTTATGAAATACCGCTGGGAAGTTAGTAGAAACCCAAGAAAAGATATTTTAATAGAGATATCTAAAAGGAAAATAAATGAAATAAAATTGTAACTCTTAGAGTGTACTTGTTCTCATTTACATATGTTGTTTATATAACCCTAGTTAGTACAAATTTTGCGAGCGTCAATTTTTTGACTTGGTTTAAGTACCTTTAAATACTGATTGAAGTTTGCACTTTTCAATGGAGCCGTTCATAAGAGGTAGAGATCATATACACTCCATTTTCTCCGAAAGTAGAAAAGTGTCCCTCTAGATTTTGGAACTAGAATTATAGCAAATTAAGAGAGAAATATTCTGATGAAAAAATATTCATAATCGAGTCAGTGCAAATAAAGCAAATTGTTAAATAAAGACAACCCATTTTTCTTTGTAACAGTGATAAACAGGCAAAATCGATTGTTTCCTGATTTACTAAGTAATAAAGCTAAAGTTTATTAATTGAATCAAATTTTGAGAGATTTTCATATAAATTCTGTGATAACGCTTCATATATTTCGAGACTTTTGCCAAATATATCAAGATGAGAGGGACTAAGAATGAGACTAATTTTGAAAGGTCTAAAAATGATGAAAACTAAAAATCGAGATGAAAAAATCGTGTAAAAATATTATTTATGTTTTACTAATGGATAACAATTTAGATACAACAAGAGTTTAGGACATTTTGATGAGGAATCTCTAAACAAATGATGTTTAAATGAAAAAATTATCTGCATGCGTTGGTTGTTAGTTTATTTGAAAAGAGATGCCGGTTTTTTCTTTTTAGTTTTTAAAATTTATGATATTTTGATGGAGGATCATGAGTGTTCAAAACAAACCAATTTGTCGAAATTGAAATTTGTTATTATAGATTAATTTAATTACTAAGAAAATTGTGAAGTACCGCTGTGAAGTTAGTAAAAAACTCAACAAAAGAATTTTAATTGAGATATCCAAAAGGGAAAAAAAAGAAATAAAAGTGTAATTCTTCGAGTGTACGTCTTCTCCTTTACATATGTTGATTATATGACCCTAATAAGTACAAATTTTGCGAGCGCTAATTTTTTGAGTTGGTGCAAGTGTCTTAAAATGTCGATTAAAGTTTGCAGTATTCAATGGACCGTTCATAAGACATCACATACACTCTATTTTTTCCGAAACTAGAAAAGTGTCTCTATAGATGTTTAAATAAGAATAATAGCAAATTTAGAGGGGAATGTGCTGAAGAAAAGAGAATTATGATAGAATCGGTATACATAGGAGAAATTGTTAAATACAGACAACCTATTGATTTTCTTTTGTAACAGTGGTAAACAGCCAAAATCCAGTCTTAAATGCCCGTTTGTTGCCATAGTTACTAAGTAATAAAGCTAAATTTTATTAATTTATCAAATCAAATCTTGAGACACGACACAAATTCAGTGATAAAGCTTAATAAGTTACGAGACTTGCCAAATATATCAAAATGGGACTAAGAATAATTTTGGAAAATATAAAAATGACAAGAACTAAAAATGGGAATGACAAAATCATGCAACAATGTTATTTATAAATTGTACTAATGGACAAAAACCAAGAGACAGCTAGGATGTAGGACATTTTGTTGCGTAATCATCAAAGTCGAAGCTTCAAAATCAAGAATACATAATTAAAAATAGTCTCTAGTAAAAAATCATAAAAAAACTTTATTCAAAAAATTACTTATTCATAAACTGAAATTTTCAACAGGAATGTAATCCGATGTAATCCTATTTGATAGCTGTTTATATGCCGTACCTTTGGTAGATATAAATAGAAAATCAAACCGATCACAATTCCAATCTTCCAATCTCAATATTATATTATGCTATTTAACGTGCTGTGGCGTTTTATCTCCCTTGTGGTTCAGTAAATTATTCGCTGTAAATTATAGAGGAAGTTATTTCTCAGTGCACTGCTGTGCGACGTGCATTCGTTCCATCGAAAACGCATAAAACGCGAGGCTTTATTTATTAACATTTGCCTGTGAAAGTATGTCTCACTCGTGGTGAAGATGACGATGGCAGACAGGTATGCGAAATGTAGATATAATCGAATTTTATTGATTTGGTTTATGTTATCACCGCGTGGTGTAAGAAGTGAAATATTCATATGATATTCAACTTCTGTTTTTGTTATCCAACTTATTTTCCAAATTTTAGACATCCTTGGTTAGGTTAGGTCAACATTCAGAATGTTTTTTTTTCAATTAATGTACCGGAAATAATATAACACAAGAAATTTGTGATTTGATTAGAAATTTCTGAAATACCGCTGGGAAGTTAGTAAAATCCCAAGAAAAAATTTTAATAGTGATATATACAAGAAAAATAAATTAAATAACAGTGTAATTCTTCTCATTTACATATGCTGCTTATGTGACCCTAATAAGTACAAATTTTGCGAGCGTTAATTTTTTGACTTGGTGTAAGTAACTTTAAATACTGATTAAAGTTTTCAATTTTCAATGGAGCCGTTCATAAGAGGTCATATACACTCCATTTTCTCCGAAATTAGAAAAGTGTCCTTGTAGTAATTTCAATAAGAATTATAGCAAATTAAGATAAAAATATGCTGATGAAAAAATATTCATAATCGAGTCGGTGCAAATAAAGCAAATTGGTAAATAAAGATAACCCATTGATTTTTCTTGGTAACAGTGGTAAACAGGCAAAATCCAGTCTTAAATGCTCGATTGTTTCCTAATTTACTAAGTAATAAAGCTAAAGCTTATTATTATAGGTTAGGTCAACATTCAGAATGTTTTTTTTTTCAATCAATGTACCGGAAATAATATATCACTAATAAATTTAACGTTTCCAAGTCTCAAAGTTTAAACTTAGTTTACGTTTTTTAGGTTAACCTTTCAACTCTTTTTTTGCACAAAACTTTGAAGGTTGCAAAAGCGAATTGTGTGAAATGATGAAGTCACGTTCCTTTTGAGAAATTTAAAGACTTTTGTCAGTTATTTCGAAATGAAACTAAAAGTCCTGAAAAGTTAAAAACAGAATGACTAAATGATGAAAAAATATGATTGGTGTTTTGTAGGTGATTATTACACATTGAATTGTTTTAAAACGTATATCTCGTAAAATTAACAAATAGGACATTTTGATGGGAGATCATGATCATCAAAGTTAATATCAACTTTTTCTTCAGGAATTACTGCATCTGATTTTTTTTTGGAACGAAACGTTTGATGGTTACTATCGTGTAAATTATTTATTATCAGATTTTTTAAATCAAAATTCAACTTTTTCCGTACTTTTGTCGAATTTTTGGACATTAGTTGCGAAAATCTTTAGGAATTATTCTCATTTAACAATTCTCAAGAGTCACTTTTTGTCGAAGGACCGTCAAAATCATCTCCATATTGTTGAGATGAAGTATTCAGAACATTTTGATGAGAGATCATCAAAGTTAATATCAGGTTTTTCTTCAAGAATCACTTCATCTGAATTTTTTTGGAACGAAATGTTTGATGGTTACTATCGAGTAAATTATTGATTATCAGATTTTATGAATCAAAATTCAACTTTTTCCATACATTTTTCGAATTTTTGGACATTACTTGCGAAAATCTTTAGGAATTATTATCATTTAACAATTCTCAAGAGTCAAGAGTCTTTTTATCGAAGGATCGTCAAAATCGTCTCCATCTTGTTGTGATGAAGAATTCAGGACATTTTGATGGACGATCATCAAAGTTAATATCAACTTTTTCTTCAGGAATCACTTCATCTGAATCTTTTTGAACGAAATGTTTGATGGTTACTATCGAGTAAATTATTGATTATCAGATTTTTAAATCAAAATTCAACTTTTTCCATACATTTTTCGAATTTTTAGACATTACTTGCGAAAATCTTTAGGAATTATTCTCATTTAACAATTCTCAAGAGTCACTTTTTGTCGAAGGACCGTCAAAATCATCTCCATATTGTTGAGATGAAGTATTCAGAACATTTTGATGAGAGATCATCAAAGTTAATATCAGCTGTTTCTTCAGGAATCACTTCATCTGAATCTTTTTGAACGAAATGTTTGATGGTTACTATTGAGTAAATTATTAATTATCAGATTTTATGAATCAAAATTCAACTTTTTCCAAACTTTTGTCGAATTTTTGGACATTACTTACGAAAATCTTTAAGAATTATTCTCATTTAACAATTCTCAAGAGTCACTTTTTGTTGAAGAACCGTCAAAATCATCTCCATATTGTTGAGATGAAGAATTCAGGACATTTTGATGGAGGGTCTTCAAAAATTAAAATAATTTTTAAATTTTATTCTTTCCTTTTTATCTTTAGATACTTAAATGTTAAAAAATCAAAGAAAAGCGAAAAAATGTACAATAATTAATAAGTATTTTTAACAAATAGTAATCATTGTTAATGGTTCTTAAATGCATGTTTAACTTGCTTTAGAACATTCTCAGCCTCAGGCTCAGCCCACTGTAGCGACATTAAAACCAGGGTGGTCATTAACATAGTTTCATTTCACCAAGCAATTTAATTGTCGTAATTGATTAACTTTGGCATTGCGCCTCGTCTCAGTCACAGTCTCGGTCTCGGTCGTAACTCCATTTGCCGGGTGTTCCTTTGACGCGCATTGTTCTTCTTCGTCATTACATTTTCCAAAGCCCGAAACGAACCGACGACGGCGAAGACGAAGACGACGATGACGACTGCACTGTAGTGATTATTCAAAGTCAAGTGCGCTTCCCTCAGTCCTCAGCGTTGCTGTGCAAAAGTCTGATTGTGAGTCGGTTTTGGGTTGGGTGCAAATTGGGCCTCATCAACGCATTCGCACAAGGAAAACTAATTATTTCCGCGTTCGTGCATTGTTTCGCCTACTCTTTCTTTCTTTCTTTCTTTCTTTCTTTCTTTCTAGGGAATAAACCGACAGCAAGTACTAAAAAATTGTAGCATGCGCATGTAATCACAATTTAATTGAATGCCTTGCATTTGGCAGTGCATCCTATTTCGTCCAAGGCATCATTAATAATGTTATGCACGTTTGCATATGGTGCTTAGTAGTTTTATATCGGGGCTGATTGGGAATAAGTACCAACAAACGAGTGCTGCAAACGAGTAACGAGCGGATTTATTTACAATTAGAGCGAATTATTGCCTGCACCAACTTGCCAAGTTTCACTCATTATTACTCGTAGATGTATCGCGGCATTAGTTAGGTTAGGTTGCGGTCGATTCAAGTCTCATTAAAGGAATCATCTTGCGTAATTATTATCAGCTTGTATGTAATGTGATTTATATTTATTAGTATATTTTGTGAGACGAAAAAATATTTTTCCCGGAATTTATCCAATAAAAATATTTGTTATCAATGGTACAGGACATTTTGATGGAGGATCATCAACGTTCCAAACAATAAAATGTTGTGGATCGGAGTCCGGATGCAATGTATGGATTATTTCTAAGTTTCACAACTTAAAAAAGCAACCACTTGGCTGGGGTATCTGAACAAGGGAGTTAATACGAGTGTCGAAACTCTAACCTAACCAAAGTCTACGAAGTTATGACCAAGACCGACTATATTTTTTCAAAAACCAAAACAAGTTTACAATTTATCCCTACCAAATACAATTCTAATATGGGAATGGGGAGATGAACTACCATTCGTGTGCATATGGCATCAACGCATTAAGTTTTAGAATTTCACATATGTACAAAGAAAATCGTAGCAGGAGATATCTGGTTTGAATTCATTTTCTTAAAAACAATTCTAGACTAAACATTATCATGATGCCGTTAAACTCTTGACTTCTTTCCCTAATATTGAATTCAAAAACAAGCAAGCAAAGACCTACACTAAATATTGACATTTAAACGACAACCTACCCTTAAACAGCTACAAAAACTTTAAGCACACGTATGTTCTAAACAGACATCGAAATGAACAGACACACTAAGTAAATATTTCGTTAAATAACCCTTTGGGAAAATTAAAATAATAATGATAAGTACCATTAGTTAACTTTTTGAGAACGTATTTGCACGAGTATCTATTTTTTTTTTTGAGCCAGTTACATATTTTATATGGAATATTTAACTGTTGATGGCCATTTTACAATAATTTTCTATAATATTTTTTTTATTTCCCCCATAAGTTCTTTTTTCTTGTCATTGCAAGTCATTGCTAGCGTTAACATATTTGATATGAAATTCTATTTCATATATTTCATATAATAAATGCGTCATCTATTTGCAAAATACTGTACTAATACATTTGCTAGTAGTTGGCGCAATCATCGATTCTGTTACTAAACGTAATCGATTAAAATCGAATCCTCCGTCCGATTGTTGCTTCGATTATTAATGGAAGTCCGCGGTTAATCTTTTTCATCAATAATCGATGACTGGAGAAAAATTGACATCCCTACTAATTACATTGAAAAAGAATTGAATACAGCTAATGGCCATAGCAGTCGATGCACGGTAAAATCAATAAAATATTAATAATAATAATGGTGAATAGAATTATTACTATTCTGGCGAAGCATTTTTATCAATTGATCCTGCATGAAAATACCATAAAACGTTAAGGACATTTTGATGGAGTGTGTTATAAACAACATTCGAGACAGAACTTTTTAAAGTGACTTCTTTAAATAAAAGAAAAAAAAAAGAAAAGCAAGAATAACTCCAAGAAAAGATCGGTTTTCCAAACATAACCATTGGAATATGTAATTATATTTGTTTTGCTTAAAAATAGCATGCGCGAAACAAGCCAACACCGACCGGACGTATGGCTGTTTTATGGGGTTGTTAAAAACTTCTTTGAGGTAGGCTCACTCGCCGGTTGGGCGTTTATATTAAGATATTTTACAGCGAAACGGATAATTATACCCTAGTCGTGTTTAAAGTCACCTTTTTTTAAAATTTTCTACTTCGAAGTAGGCACTTTAGAACCTAATACCTATGGCAAACATTAAATTATTAATCAACAACCTGTTTTTCTACCACATAGTGGTGTTAGGGATTAGTAACTTTCCCCCGGAGGTTAGGTTAGATCCAGTCTGCTACTGATGATACTGTGCGTATGTAACTCTTTGTGCGTATGAGTTTTTTTTTCCGGGGACCGTTGCAAGCGAATCGTCCAACCTTCTTTCGCGTTTTTACCGCGAAGTCAGGAGTTCCTGAACGGCGCCGCAGCCGCTTGTTGAGTGGGGAGATCAAGTGGTCACTCATTCAATGCGTAGCTACGTCCGACGTTGCTTTACTGCGGGGATCTAACGAGTACCGAGCTCGGGAGCAGGTAATATCCCTGAATGTAACTTAAGTCATAAATAGCATAATCACACGTCATAAACAAGCATTTCGGAGTTTGAAGTGTGCAATAAAGGAGACTGAATGTTTCCAGAAACTGACCGTGGTATTAAATGAGGGAGACTGACCGTTGCTCTCACTTTCACAATCATCCGGCATTGGACAGTTCGTCCCTTCGTCCGAGCTGAGCTTGTCACGTTAGCGCGTCCCTAGCGCGTGGCAGCTGGCAATGCGCGTCGCCGACGCCTTCGGGGTTTCTTTGCCATACCTTATGTATAAAAAGGAGATAGGTATATAACGACGCACTGACGTGCCCAGCTCAACTCGGACGAAGGGACGAATTGTCCAATGCCGGGTGGTTGTGAAAGTGAGAGCGACGAACAATCTTACTTATTTAATAGCGCGGTCAAATAGAAAAACCGGGTTTGCAACACCCAGTGCATAAATTATTTTTTCGGTGTTGCAAACGATTAACTTAACAATAAAGGTGCGGTTAACCGTACTTGAAAAGTCAAAAGTGGCAATAAAGGTTTCGGGGTTTTGGGGTAGAGTCCTAAGATTGATGCAAAAATTTCAAAAATTAATTTTTGTAGATTTAGATTAAAGATTTTTATATTCCCAATTTTCATGAGTATTATTTTTAGTTTTTTTTTGGGTTCATATTTAACGCTTACAATTAGCGGCGGCTTGCCGCGTTGTGGAACTCGGTGACTCTATCCCGAAACCCCGAAACCTTTATTGTCACTCTTGACTTTTCAAGTACGGTTGACCGCACCTTCATTGTTAAGTTAATCGTTTGCAATACCGAAGAAATAACAAAACCAAAAAAAAACAAAAAAAAACTGAAAATAATACTCATGAAAAATGGGAATATGAAAATCTTTAAATCTACAAAAATTAATTTTTGACATTTTTGTATCAATCGTAGTATAAAATTAGGAAATAATCCATGATCTAGTTATAACACCTTACATTATTATCTAGTCAACATTGTGAATATTTCCGACGATAAGAATATGCCCATTGATTTTAATGGCGTCGGACATTTTGATGGAGAATCATCATCAATATTGATTCTTATTTATTTGCTACCCAAATACCCAAATAGAAATTCCATAATTCAAAGGATAATAAATAAAATTAGAGACGACTTTGAACATTAAAAAAAAGATTACAATCTCTGATTTCTTTGATCAAAGATACCCAATTTCCACCCAATTTCCCCAATTTAATCTACCTGACTGGGTATGTAATATATCACTATTCTATCCATTCGTTTATATCACAATTAACTTTGGTGACCCTCCAATCAAATCCTTTGCGCCTCCAAGTGCAAGGAATAGAATAGAAAAACTGGATACACCGGTACCCTATTATTGAGCAGTACACCACCAGCAATTTGATGGGATGCCAAGCGATCTCTGAAGAGAACTCTTGAGAATTGGAGATCGCCCTGTGTTGGTGTGTGTGTGTGTGTGGTGTCTGCAGCCGCTGCCGCACAGGTAGACTGACTTCGGGCAGATTGTTCTCTGATTTCCTCTCCTTTTTTTTGTTGCGGCGGTCATGTTGCGTTTTCAAACGAAAACAACACACGACTCGTTCCTTTCTCTGGTACCTGACTGTGAGTGCCGGAGTGTTACAAGTATATTTAGTGGCGGACGCCCGGATTGAGACATTATTAACGCCCTTTACGTGCGTGTTTCGTTAATATAGTTGTTGGCCACTTGAAAATGTCAAGTTTTGTAGTGTTTT
>JAODAC010024122.1:32825-66567 GCA_027575185.1 Mimaenictus wilsoni
CTGTTTTGTTTGTTGGCGAATGGGATTTTATCGGTTATTAAGTAAACATTTTCGCATTTTCGTTAGTTTTTGGAATGATTTAATGATTATATTCATGAATTAGCAAGAATTGAAATATTATTAACGTCCTTTACGTGCGTGATTCGTTGATATAGTTGTTTGCCACTTGAAAATGTCAACTTTTGTAGTGTTATAGAATAGCAAAATACAAATATTAATATATTTTCTTGTTTTGTTTGGGAGCGAATGGTATTTTCTCGGTTTTTAAGTAAATATTTAAGTATTTTCCTTAGTTTTCAGAATGTTTTAATTAATATTTTCATGAATTAGCTCGGATTGACACGTTATTAACGCCCTTTACGTGCGTGTTTCGTTAATATAGTTGTTGGCCACTTGAAAATGTCAAGTTTTGTAGTGTTTTTGAATCGCAGAATACAAATATTAATGTATTTTCCTGTTTTGTTTGTTGGCGAATGGGATTTTATCGGTTATTAAGTAAACATTTTCGCATTTTCGTTAGTTTTTGGAATGTTTTAATGATTATATTCATGAATTAGCACGAATTGAGACATTATTAACGTGCTTTACGTGCGTGTTTCGTTAATATAGTTGTTTGCCACTTGAAAATGTCAAGTTTTGTAGTGTTTTTGAATCGCAGAATACACATATTAATGTATTTTCTTATTTTGTTTGTTGGCGGATGGTATTTTACGGTTTTTAAATAAATATTTGAGTATTTTCCTCAAGTTTTCCAAATGTTTTAATGATTATTTTCAAGAATTAGCACGGAATGAGACATTATTGACGCCCTTTAGGTGCGTGATTCGTTAATATAATTGTTTGACACTTGAAAATGTCAACTTTTGTAGTGTTATAGAATAGCAAAATACAAATATTAATATATTTTCTTGTTTTGTTTGGGAGCGAATGGTATTTTCTCGGTTTTTAAGTAAATATTTAAACATTTTCCTTAGTTTTCAGAATGTTTTAATTAATATTTTCAAGAATTAGCTCGGAATGAGACATTATTAACGTCCTTTACGAGCGTGTTTCATTAATATAGTTGTTTGCCCCTTGAAAATGTCAAGTTTTGTAGTGTTCTTGAATCGCAGAATACAAATATTAATATATTTTCTTGTTTTGTTTGGGAGCGAATGGTATTTTCTCGGTTTTTAAGTAAATATTTAAGTATTTTCCTTAGTTTTCAGAATGTTTTAATTAATATTTTCATGAATTAGATCGGATTGAGACATTATTGACGCCCATTTGGTGCGTATTTCGATAATATAGATGTTTGCAACTTCAAAAAGTTAACTTTTGTAGTGGTTATAAATCATATAATACATATATTAATGTATTTTCCTGGTTTGTTTGATGGCAAATGGAATTTTACAGTTATTAGGTAAACATTTTCGCATTTTTGTTAGTTTTTAGAATGATTTAATAATTATATTCATGAATTAACGCGAATTGAGACATTATTAACGTCCTTTACGAGCGTGTTTCGTTAATATAGTTGTATGCCTCTTGAACAAACTCAGGTTTGGTAGTGTTTTTGAATCTTAAAAAGGAAATATTAACATATTTTCTTGTTTTGTTTGTTGGGGAAAGGTGTTTTTTTTTTTGTTTTTAAGTACTTTTTTGAGTATTTCGTTAGTTTTTGGAAGGATTTAATGAGTTTATTCATAAATTAACGCGAATTGAAACATTATAAATGCTTTTTACGAGCGTGTTTCGTTAATATAGTTGTTTACTACTTGAAAAAGTCAACTTTTGTAGTGTTATAAAATCGCAGAATACAAATATTAACATATTTTTCTGTTTTGTTTGATGGCAAATGGGATTTAACGGTTTTTAAGTAAACTTTTTCGCATTTTCGTTAGTTTTTGAAATGATTTAATGATTTTATTCATACATTAACGCGAATTGAGACATTATTAACGTCCTTTACGAGCGTGTTTCGTTAATATAGTTGTATGCCTCTTGAACAAACTCAGGTTTTATAGCGTTTTTGAATCTTAAAAAGCAAATATTAACATATTTTCTTGTTTTGTTTGTTAGGAAAAGATTTTTTTTTGTTTTTAAGTACATTTTGAGCATTTCGCTAGTTTTTGGAAGGATTTAATGAGTTTATTCATAAATTAACGCGAATTGAAACATTATAAATGCCTTTTACGAGCGTGTTTCGTTAATATAGCTGTTTACTACTTGAAAAAGTCAAGTTTTGTAGTGTTATAAAATCGCAGAATACAAATATTAATATATTTTTCTGTTTTGTTTGATGGCGAATGGGATTTTATCGGTTTATAAGTAAATTTTTTCGTATTTTCATTAGTTTTTGGAATGATAATATAATGATTTTATTCATACATTAACGCGAAATGAAACATTATAACTGCCTTTTACGAGCGTGTTTCGTTAACATAGCTGTTTACTACTCGAAAAAGGCAACTTTTGTAGTATTATAAAATCGCAGAATACAAATATTAACATATTTTCCTGTTTTGTTCATGACCAATGGAATTTTATCGGTTTTTAAGTAAACATTTTCGCATTTTCGTTAGTTTTTGGAATGTTTTAATGATTATATTCATGAATTAGCACGAATTGAGACATTATTAACGTGCTTTACGTGCGTGTTTCGTTAATATAGTTGTTTGTCTCTTCAAAAAGTCAACTTTTATAGAGTTTTTGAATTACAGATTACAAATATTAACGTATTTTCCTGTTTTGTTTGATGTTGAATGGGATTTTATTGGTTTTTAAGTAAACATTTTCGCAATTTCGTTAGTATTTTGAATGTTTTAATGATTATGATTAAGGATTAGCCTTGATTTCTTTCGGATGTGTTTTCCTTTTGTTTAAAATTATTCGCATAGTTGTTGTCAAGTTAAATTTAGATGGTTTTAGTATTATTTGAGGTTTTCCTTCGTTTTTTTTGATATTTTTTCACTAGAAAGCTTTAAAAACGATTTTACATGAAAAGTATAAACATTATTATTACTTGAAATTCAAGATTAAATTCAACGTTCTATCTGAAACTATTTCCTTTCGAAATTTTGCTATCTATCATCGTTTTCTAGTTTATTCTTGGATGCAGAGGGTTTTTAATGTAAGAATGAGAGATGAGGAAGGTAAAATAAATGACAGACAGAGACAGAGAGAGAGAGAGAGAGAGAGAGAGAGAGAGAGAGAAAGAGAGAGAAAGAGATCTTCATGCCTAATCCGACGAAATTCGTTCGAAAGGCAAGTGGAGAATTAAGAATGTCTGTGGTGATTGATTGGAAATTATACAAATTATACGAATATCTTTACAATTAGACCCTGATGGAGTTTTCTGTTTTTACAGATTAAAAACCCTTCAAATCTCGAAAGGAGATCACATTAATCAATTATACACTTTTTTCATATATTCATTTTGATTCATTTTGATATATATCATGTAATAAAATCTAGAAACTGTTAAAACCCTGATTTTCATTTCTAAACACCTCTTTTTGAGTAATACTTTCAGAATTTCCAAATTTTTAAGGTATATTCGTTATTTTTTAAATGTACAACCACTACATTTATTAATCCTTTAAATTTTATTCCGTTGTCTATTTTTTTACTACTTTTTTTTTCGTAGTTAAAAAGTAGTAAGACCAGTGTTTCCCAACGTGGGGCCCACGCCCCACAAGAGGGCAATTTGATAATTAAGGGGGCAATTAAAAAATGGACTCGACACGACTTTAACCCTTAAAATTACTTAAAATTAAAATTACTTTGAATTTTAGATTTTCATAATGTATTGAAATTTTACTTACTCAATGTTTTGATAACAATTTCATAGTGATTTCTTCCCAAAACTTAGCATTTACATTTCTTAAGGAAACAAAACAATTTTTAAAACATAAAAATTTTGTATGATGCCATAAAATTTTTAGAAATGTTAAGGTGGGCCATGGCCCAAAAAGTTTGGGAAACACTGTTATAGACAGACCATCTTCTTGGATCTTAAAGTTATTTTTCTAATCTTAAAAGTAATTTTTATTAAATAAACATACCTCGTCCATGATTTATTTAAAAAAACAACAACAGTGTCTTCAAACTGTTTGTTATAAACATAGATAATCCATAATTGCAAAAAAAAGTCCTGTCTCACTCAGTCTGTTCACAGCGGATATAAAATCGAAGAAATCGACGCAATTGAGGAACGTTTCAATCCACGCAAATTGCCTCCTGCGATTTCTACGCTTCTTTTCGACAAAACAATTGCTTAATTAAGCACTCGGCACGCACGGCTGTTAAGTCCTCCCTTGCCTTTGCTCTGGCTCTGTTCACATTCGATTCGCACGCCGCTCATACACGCGACGCACACGTAAAATATCCACACATCCAACCAAAACAACACGCACACCTGCGAGGTATAGCCCTCCCAACCGTACGCGTTGGTTGGCCGTGCTTGACTGAGGCCTGAAGACCGAAGAACAAACACACCGGTGTGTGTGGAGGTGCCTCACTCTGCTTCAAAGCCTTGGACACCAACAGTAACAGCAACACCAACAGCAGGCAGAACCATTGGTAGTGGTGATGGTAGTGTTGTGTTGGTTTCGATTGATGGTGGTATGATGATGGTAGAGAGAGAGAGAAAGAGAGAGAGAAAGAGAAAGAGAGAGAGAGAGAGTGAGAGAGTGTGTGTGTGTGAGAGAGAGAGAGAGAGAGAACGAGAGAAAGAGAGTGAATGTGTGGGGCTTCTGCCAGCAGCAGGAAAGGCCGGCCACATCGTGCCGTGCTCTGGGTACCCTTTTCTGGTTTACCTCGCGCCTGACGTCACCAACAGGTTGTTTCTTCGGTGGTGGCCTCAGCTATCACGGAGGCCTTCCTTCGATCCTTTGGTTTCGTGCACTTCGTCCGAACGACGTCGACGGTGCGGCGACGCGTCGATACGGATACTCTTGTCTTTCATTTTTCTTTGGTTCTACTAGAGGCTTTATTTTTTTGTCGCGTATTTTTCATTACTCATATATCATTAAAAGTTATTAATATGTTCTATATATTTATAATTTTTTTTAATGTCTTTTTTAATTGGATGAATTTTTGGGTAAAAGTGGGGAAAATCATGTTATTGCACGAGAGAACTTTGTCCTCTAATCATTTGGCGGCGATATTTTTGCAATAATTATCGATATTGAACATGTCAGTAAAAATCAAACTAAATTATCCCTGATTACTGTCATCAAATATATTTCTTTTCCTCCAAAACCGGTACGTTTGACATTATGTGAAAATAACCGAAGTAAGCCGCTAGATGACGCCACTAGATGATGTCAAATAACGATCATTATTCCCTCGATATTTATCGAGATGCTATTGCTAAGTACCGAAATAAAATATTAAAATTTTTGGGCAAATGTGGCTTAAATCATATTGCACGAAAGAACATTAACCGATAATCATTTGGGGGCGATATTTTTTCAATATTTATTGATATTGAACATGTCAGTAAAATTAAACTAAATTATCGTTGGTTACTGTCATCAAATATATTTCTTTTCCTCTAAAACCTGTACATTTGACATTATGAAAGAATTACCATAGTAATCCGTTGGATGGCGCCACTAGATGATGTAAGGTATCGATCATTATTTCCGCGAAATAAATTTCGAAAATTTGGGTAAATGTAGCGTAAATCATATTGCACGAAAGAACATTAACCTATAATCATTTACGGGCGATATTTTTCCGATATTTATCGATATTGAACATATCAATAAAAATCAATCTAAAATATCGCTGATTATTGTCATCAAATATATTTCTTTTCCTCCAAAACCGGCACGTTTGACATTGTGTATGAATAACTGAAGTAATTCGCTAGATGGCGCCACTAGACTATGTCATATATCGATCATTATTTCCTCGATATTTGTCGCAACACTATCGGCAAGTACCGAATTGAAATATCGATGTTTATTGCAAATAGAAATAGCAAATAGTTTTTCCGAATAATGTAATAAACGAGTCGCCACTGTTTTTGGAAGCTTCTGCAATTCCGCTCCCGCAACTTTCTTTCGTAACACGCGCAATCCTGCCGACTGTTGGTTGGACTCCTGTCTGCTGATGCTGTTGCTGTTGCTGGCAAGCCAGAGCCTCGTCCTGCATGGCTCTTGAAAGAAAACAACAGCGTTGCGTACACGATGGCAGGCGCACTTCGTGGTGGAGTGCGCGCGCGTTCGCGCAAAAGATATGATTTCATAATTAATGACCGCGATGATAAAACACGATATCTGTTCGATGGCGGTGCGGCAGCGGCGTGGCAGCGGCAGCGGAGTGTGTATTACGCTTCCAATTTATTATGTTTAATGTCCGCGCCGTGCCGGTTGCGAACGCTTAATCTGCGCATAAATAAATGCCGCAGCTACGTTTCGGGGCCAAGCTGGCTTTTCTCGAAGATTGTCCGACAGTCTTTACAAGTAGATGGAACCGGATTGGAATTTCGGTATTATGATGTGCTAAGCAACTATTTCAGGAACGCGAATATTACAATATTAATGCGAATATTGATACATGACATAAAAGAATTGTGCATTCCTTTTTTTTGAATCGCCAACGTTTTAAATATTCACAATGAGATTATTTAAAATTAAATATTTTGTGAGGAAATTCTGTGTTTTTTTCAAATTTCTTTTTCTCAAAAAAAAAAAAAACAGATCTGTCTATAAAACGAGACGCCTCTGTTGAAACCAATATAAGTATATAAACGTGAAACTGTTGGTTGTTGTTCGGTGGTAATGAAGATAGCGCACTTAATGACCCTCTACGCACATCATAAACCAACGCGTTTGCTTTTGGTACACTGGGGTAATGCTCGCGTGAGGAATCTGCGGATATCTAGGTGAAAATCAAGCACTTTTCTTCTCGTTTTCTCTTGCTTACCTGCTCGCCTTCGGTATAGTTTCGATAGAGATCTAAATAAAATTTAAAGACTTATATAGCATAAAGTCGACATCGAAATATTAACAATTTGTGAATTTCGTTCGTGTTCAATTTTCTATGTGTACACTGCGCGTCGCTGCGATGAATAGCAGGAACGAGGCCAAAAGTGAACGGCATATTCTATTTTTCATAATCGTTAAAACGATAAACAAAACGGACACTGCGATTGAGGTTTTAACCTGCACCTATCATAATTTATAGATTAATGGTGAGAATGCTATCAACTAAAATCATAGCGACGAATAATATAGACGGAAAGATATTTATTTTCGAATTTTATAGTTTTTATAGAATTTCATAGAATTTCATTTGTTTTTCTTTATAAATTGATCCAATGTCAATGTATTATAACTACGCTTGTAATTAAGTAATCAGCAAAACTCTTGAAGAGGTTTATGGCAAATTTCATTCTGAATCGACTGATATATGATTTGTATACCTAGAAAGTTAGCAAATTTAAATAAAAAGGCAATTTTCAAGACGAGTCATGGCAATTAGTTTTTCTGTTTGGAATAATGTCGACGAAATTGCACACAACTTTCATGACTTATATCATCCCTTCCAACAATAACAAGTAAAACTGCCCAAACAGATTGTGGCAAATTTCATTCTGAATCGATTGGTGTATGATTTATCCAATTAGGAAGTAGGAAACTATAAATGAAAAGCCAATTTTCAAGACAAGTCATGCGAATAAATTTATCAGATTGGAAAAATGTCATCGACGAAATAGCACAATACTTTCATGACTTATAACATAACTTTGAAACAATCACAAGAAAATCTGTCCGGACAGATTATAGCAAATTTCATTCTGAATCGATTTGTGTAACATTTGTGTACATAGGAATTTGGAAAATACAAATAAAAATACAATTTTGAAGACAAGTCATATCAAACAATTTTTGTGATACGAATAATATCGACGAAATAAATCTTAACTTTCATGACTTATAATGACTCTTCTAAATGATGAAAAGTAAAACTGTCCAGGTATATTGTGGCAAATTTCATTCTGAATCGATTGATGTATGATTTGAATAATTAGGAACTTGGTAAATATAAATAAATAACCAATTTTCAAGACAAGACATGTCAATAATTTTTTCAGATTGTAATAATGTCATCGACAAAATTACACTCAACTTTCTTAAGTTATAATTTCTCCCCTAAACAATAAAATGTAAAACTGTCGGGGTAGATTGTGTCAAATTTCATTCTGAATCGGTTGGTGTATGACTTTGGTACATAAGAAGTTGGTAAATATAAATAAAAATCAAATTTTCAAGACAAGTCATGCCAATAAATTTATCAGATTGGAATAATGTCATCGACGAAATTGCACACTACTTTCATGACTTATAACATAACTTTGAAACAAACAAAAGAAAAACTGTCGGGACAGATTATAGCAAATTTCATTCTGAATCGATTGATGTAACATTTGTGTAGATAGGAATTTGGGAAATATAAATAAAAATGAAATTTTCAAGACAAATCTTGTCAAACAATTTTTGTGATACCAATAATATCGACGAAATGACACTTATCTTTCATGACTTATAATAACTCTTCTAAATCATGAAAAGTAAAACCGTCCGGGTATATTGTGTCAAATTTCATCCTGAATCGATTGGTGTATGACTTGTGTACATAAGAAGTTGGTAAACATAAATAAAAATCAAATTTTCAGGACAAGTCATGTCAATCAATTTTCTGATTCGAATAATGTTATCGAAGAAATTACACTCAACTTTCATGACTAATAATATCGCTTCTAAATAATCAAACGTAACACTGTCTGAGCAGTTAGTGCCAAATTTAATTCTGAATCGATTGATGTATAATTTATATTCCTGTGATCAAAGAAAATTCGAAAAAATAATGAATATCTAGACAAAGTCGTTATTTCTGTAATCGTCGATGTGAACGTCATAATTTGAATCAACTTTAACGACTTTTCATGTTTCTTCATAACTATTTTAATAATAATTTAATAATATTTATTTAACATAATAAAAACAGTCATTATAAATAAAACCAGTTATTATACCAAAAACAAAAAAGCATAAGCATAAGTGCCCGAAAAGTCACCTTGGCTTGAGATGATTAAAAAATTCTGGCGTTTATTTCGCATTAAAACCACAGACATTACTACATTCAATGCGCTTTTAGTGTAGCGCAATCGCGGAAAAGGTAATGTTTTATATATATTTTTTTTTGCCGGGCGCGTTTCGGCACAGCCGCAAATTATGTCCTTTCTTCCACCACGCTGCGCTGCTCGCATAAAAACGGATAAATATAAATAAATATAAAAACGTGGCGTTATTAAAACGGCGGCGGCGGTGTTTTTAATGGAGTGCCATTTGGCTCGTAAATTCGTACCCGAACAGGTGAACGGGTTGAAGACGACGATGTGCATGTGTGTATATTATGAGCATGTAGCGTATATGTGAGTGTGTATAGTTTTCGGCGTCCAGCAGTCGATGTAGAAACGAAGAAAGAAAAAAAAACTGTACAAGCCTGCTTGCTGTGCTGCACACAAGTTGAAATAAAAGAATTTAAGACCCGAGTGTTTTCCTCTGCATATTAATCGCGGTAATAATTTCTCGATTTAATTGTCTCTACGCTGTTTCGTATTGGAAATATAATTGGTCAAAGTTCTAGAATCGAGTGTTTTATTTTGTTTCGTATTATTCATTTGACGGGTACTAAACTTGCTGAATCATAATTGTTAATTTAATTTTTATTCATATTTTCCTTAGTCCTAGTAACTTAAATCATGTACCATCATATTCCTGGTGAAATTTGCTAAGTTGTACTGATATATATTTTCTATTAAAGGGCATAGAAATGATTTTACGAGCCATGAAAGTAGAGACATTTTTTGGGTTGGAATTTGAAAAAATCAACGCAAGACATGTCATTATCAACTTTCACGACTTGTAATACCGCTTCTATGTAACTAATCAAAAGAACTGTGTTTGGAGTATATGTAAAATTTTATCCTGAATCGATTGATGTTTGGTACATACGTCTAGGATGAAAGGAAATATGAATAAACAAGGAATTTTAACGATAAGTAATTTTTCGAAAACGATGTTGATATTCATGTTGAAACTCAACTTCTTCGATTTATAACATGAGTTTAAAACAATTAATGGAAATAACTAATACAACAATTAGTAGTGAATTTCATTCTAATTCGATTGCTGTATGATTTATAAACATTGGACCATGAGAAATATGAATAAAAGTGAAATCTTTAACAAAAGTCATATCGAAAAATATTTCTCACTTTGAAAAAGTTGCTATTATTAAACTTTTTTATAATAATTAACAACATTTTGAAAAGTTAACAGGATTTTTTACGGTTTCCGCTTTTTGATAATATCAACGAATATCAACTTTTACAAACGCAAACATGTTTAAATTTATATTCTTTCGGGTTTTCATACAAAACTCAACTTCTCCGCTGAATAACATGATTTTAAAACATTTTATCGAAACAACGATTGCAACAAGTAGTAGTAAATTTCATCTTGAATCGATTGCTGTATAATTTATAAACATTGGTTGATGAGAAATATAAATAAAAGTGAAATGTTTAGTAAAAGTCATTTTGAAGAATATTTCTCACTTAGAAAAAGTTGCTATTATTAGACTTTCTTACAATAATTAATAATTTAACAACATTTTGAAAAGTTAACAGGATTTTTTTATTGTTTCCGCTTAATGATAATATCAACGAATAGCAACTTTTACAAACGCAAACATGTTTAAATTTATATTCTTTCGGGTTTTCATAGAAAACTCAACTTCTCCTATGAATAACACGATTTTAAAACAATTTATGGAAACAACTAAAGCAACAATTAATAGTAAATTTCATTCTGAATCGATTGTTGTATGATTTATAAACATTGGACAATGAGAAATATGAATAAAAGTGAAATCTTTAACAAAAGGCATATCGAAAAATATTTCTCACTTCGAAAAGGTTGATATTATTTGACTTTAACACAAAATAATGACGCAAACGCATGTAGTTATAACGTTATAAGGCACTATAAACTATATTGAAGCATGATCAAGATGCATATTGAATACTCGATGGGAAAAACCTCAGCAACGCCCCGGAATGGCATTAAACGCATAAAACTTCGTTATGCTGTGGATACCAAACATAAAATTTAACTATTCGTTTATAAGCCATATCAAGCCGTGTGTGCATGTAACTAAGTATGTGTATATATTCGTATGTATGCGTATATGTGAGTGAATATGTGTACATAAGATTGTATATGTGCACAAGTGAGTGCAATGTGTGTATACGGTCTTTTGATGTGTGTGAATCCATGGTGTGCATTCGATCGCAATGAAATTTTACTCCGACACATATTGAAAGCGAAATAAAAATCATTACGACTTGTTTATTGTCGATAATGCCCGGCAGGATATACGCCATCATGCGCCATCACACCACTTGACGAAAACAATACGAGTTAAAATATGTTAGGCAGAGAAGAGGGGAAAATACAACCGATAAACGACATAAAATTGTGTTTTGCAATTGTAACGATTCGTAAATATATTCAAACACCTGGCTATTGCTAAACAATTCATGGTTTTATGTCGTTTTGCGTTGTTTTGTGTTGTTTTATGTTCTTTTATTATATTTATAAGTTTTCTACGTTTTATATGGTTTATAACTTTATTAATTCTTGAGTTTAGAAATGTGTAGAGATGTTCGTTATTTTATGGCTTATTTATGTATGAATAGAGTTGAATGGGAATAATGTCGATTCGATTTTGTTTTGTAATGTGCATATTTATGTTATCGTGTGTTTACTTGGGACGTTTTCGCACAATGCTAGGTTTGTAATCGTGATTTGTAGTTGTTAAAATCATAGAAAAATCAAGGAGAAATCAAGGAAAAATCAAGCAGGAGAAAGGTGGAATTTTTTGAGTCTCTTCCGTCGAACAAGTGATTTCAACGTGCTTTTAAAACAATAAATTGAAACAACCCTTGCAACAGTTAGCAGTAAATTTCATTCTGAATCGATTGCTGTATGATTTATAAAGATGTGACGATGAGAAATATAAATAAAAGTGAAATGTTTAGCAAAAGTCATATCGAAAAATATTTCTCACTTCGAAAAAGTTGCTATTATCAGACCTTCTTACTATAATTTATAATTTAATAACATTTTGAAATGCTCACAGGATTTTTTATTGTTTCTGCGTTTTAATAATATCAACGAATATTAACTTTTACCAACGCAAACATGTTTAAATTTATGTTTTTTCGGATTTTCATACAAAACTCAATTTCTCCGATGAATAACATGATTTTAAAACAATTTATCGAAACAACGATTGCAACAATTAGTAGTAAATTTCATTCTGAATCGATTGCTGTATGATTTATAAAGATATGACGTCGAGAAATATAAATAAAAGTGAAATGTTTAGTAAAAGTCATATCGAAAAATATTTCTCACTTCGAAAATGTTGCTATTATCAGACTTTCTTACTATAATTAATAATTTAACAACATTTTGAAATGCCCATAGTATATTCTTTTGTTTCTGTGTTTTAATAATTTCAACGAATATTAACTTTTACCAACGCAAACATGTTTAAATTTATGTTTTTTTCGGATTTTCATACAAAACTCAACTTCTCCGACGAATAACATGATTTTAAAACAATTTATCGAAACAACGATTGCAACAATTAGCAATAAATTTCATTCTGAATCGATTGCTGTATGATTTATAAAGATATGACGACGAGAAATTTAAATAATAGTGAAATGTTTGGCAAAAGTCAGATCGAAAATTTTTCTCTCTTCGAAAAAGTTGCTATTATCAGACTTTCTTACTATAATTAATAATTTAACAACATTTTGAAATGCTCACAGGATTTTTTATTGTTTCTGCGTTTTAATAATATCAACGAATATTAACTTTTACCAACGCAAACACGTTTAATTTTTTTTTTGGATTTTCATACAAAACTCAACTTCTCCGACGAATAACATGATTTTAAAACAAGTTATCGAAACAACGATAGCAATAATTAATAGCAAATTTCATTCTCAATCGATTGCTGTATGATTTATATAGATATGACGACAGGAAATATAAATAATAGTGAAGTGTTTAGCAAAAGTCATATCTAAACATATTTCTCACTTCGAAAATGTTGCTATTATCAAACTTTCCTACTATAATTAATAATTTAATAACATTTTGAAATGCTCACAGCATTTTTTATTGTTTCTGCGTTTTAATAATATCAACGAATATCAACTTTTACCAACGCAAACATGTTTAAATTTATGTTTTTTCGGATTTTCATACAAAACTCAATTTCTCCGATGAATAACATGATTTTAAAACAATTTATCGAAACAACGATTGCAACAATTAGTAGTAAATTTCATTCTGAATCGATTGCTGTATGATTTATAAAGATATGACGACGATAAATTTAAATAATAGTGAAATGTTTGGCAAAAGTCAGATCGAAAATTTTTCTCTCTTCGAAAAAGTTGCTATTATCAGACTTTCTTACTATAATTAATAATTTAACAACATTTTGAAATGCTCACAGGCTTTTTTATTGTTTCTGCGTTTTAATGCTATCAACGAATATCAACTTTTACAAACGCAAACATGTTTTTTTATTGTTAAAATCATAGAAAATCAAAGAGAAAACCTGGAAAAATCAAGGAGAAAGGTGTAAAACGTTTTATAAAACTATTTCGAACATTATTCAATTTGAGATTATTGTTTTTTTTTGTGTGGAATTTTTCAAATTTCTGTAAACTTCTCTGCACGATCGTAATTTTTATAAACCCATATCCGCAGGTGTTTTTCACCTGCTTGCTGACTGGAAAGAACTCGATACGACGACGCTTTTCGTACTCGCCTCGCCATTAATTGCCAATTAGTCGCCGCTTGTTATGATCACCTCTTCGGAACTTAATGGCGATGGGTTAGGGCTATTTGTGCGCTTAAAATTCTCGTAACCCGGCCCCCGGTTGCCTATTCTCACTTTTACAATCAGTCAGTGCAACGAAATATAACCATTGAAGATATTGAAATGTATTGATTCATTCAAGGCAAATTTCGTTAAGGCTTTATACCAAAAGCCCGACAATGGTATTTCCATCTTGACTTTTCAAGTATGGTTAACCACACCTCTATTGTTAGGTTATTCATTTACAACACCAAAGAAATAATGCAATGGGTGTTGCAAATCCGAAATATCTATATTTTTCGGTGTTTCTACCTGCCCGCGTTAAAAAAAGAGAGAAAGTGTCCAACGCGGTCTCTTTCGTTACCACCCAGCAGTGAACAATTCGTCGCTTCGCCCGAGCTGTGCCAGTCAATATCGTTTACTTGGCTTGGAACATCACCTATCTCTATCTCATCTTAATAAATACATCAGACAGACAAAGCAACAACGAAGCGAGACCGCGTCGACTGTGTGATGGAGCGTGATACTGCCGAAACTCGGCGAAACATTGTTGAATACCGAGCGCGATGGACAGTCTTTCTCTATTTTCATCGCACGATCAGTTTCTTGAAACATTCAGTCCTATTTATTGCATGCTTGAAACTCGGAAATTTTCGTTTACGACAACTTTATAGCCCTCCATGACAAATTCGGGGTTTCGGTTGTATCCCCAATAATGCTCTGCGCCAAAAATCAACGCCGAATAATGTCTAGTTTATTCTAAATTACGTGAGAATGGCAATGAAAATGAAGATGCCTTAACGAGGAACAGAGAATAAAGCACAAAGAGGTAAGGAATACCAAACGGCTGACCAAAGTATAGATGACGAAACATGTGAGTCTGGACGCGTGTAATTGAATGGGACACGCGCAATCAACCGGCCAATTGTGCGTCAATCCAAATAATCGCGCATATTTCCCAACCGCTAGGCCGCACCGCGCCGACCGAAATTCCATCTATTGCATATATTTAATAACATAACTTACTTTATATTCATAGATTGGTATCGCTGAATTATGAGCCTTAACGATTTTGGACATGTTTCCAATCGAAAATATCGAATATTTCATTTTACGAGTGTGTTGTAATCAATTCTTATTCTGGATATTTCTCTCATTTTTATTAAATTTATTTCATATGTCCATCTTTGGTACGGTAGATATGTCTGTGTTCAATTTAATTGTAAATGGATTTAGATTCCTACGATTTAACTGCGTTCTTTTAAGTAAGAAATAACTAGATAATGTGTTGTAACGCTTACCACGTGCGTTACAACACATTTTCGTGGTACAAATAAATTTATATTCCGCATGAGTTGATAACAGAAAGGAGGTTCAACAATGAAGTTTGATTAGGCTCACAATCAGTGAGACCTAGTAGTTCGAAAGCGTTAGTTAATCATCATTGCGATACCAAGAAAACTATATTAACATAAGAAAAAAATAGGAAGATTCGACCTGCTAATTGTCGACGTCGAAGTAAATCCGCGAAAACGCGTGGTTGTGTCATGTCAATTCAAACTCTCGAGCGAACTGAAATTTTTGTGCTGCTCGGGAGGGACGAAGGCCCGCGTGCGTTACTAATTTGAGCACATTCCCCACTCAAAAAGACAAACATACACACAAAAACGTACCCTGTTATTAACCGTAACTGTGTTTATTTAATTTTGATTCACATAATTTAACGTCAAAAATATACCAATTTGAAAGAAATTTATGAATAAAATTAGGAAAATATGTCATAAAATATTTTATTTGAATTTTTGTGCTGCTCGGGAAGGAATAAGTCCCGCGTGCGTTACAAATTTTTGCACATCCCTCTCTCAAAAAGACAAACATGCACACAAAATCGAGTCCAGAAAACTAACCGCAACATTGTTTAATTTTGCTTCCCATGATTTAACGTAAAAAATATTACTATTTGAAAGAAATTAAGGAATAAAATTAGGAAAATATGTCATACATTATTGAATTTGAATTTTTGTGCTGCTCGGGAAGGAAGAAATCCCGCGTGCGTTACAAATTTGTGCACATTCCCTACTCACAAAGGCAAACAAACATATAAAAACGTGCCCTGTTATTAACCGTAACACTGTTTATTTAATTTTTATTCACATAATTTAACATCAAAAATACACCAATTTGAAAGAAATTTATGAATAAAATTAGGAAAATATGTCATACATTATCGAATTTGAATTTTTGTGCTGCTCGGGAAGGAAGAAATCCCGCGTGCGTTACAAATTTGTGCACATTCCCCACTCAAAAAGACAAACATACAAACAAAAACGTGCCCTGTTATTAACCGTAACTGTGTTTATTTAATTTTGATTCACATGATTTAAGGTCAAAAATATATCAATTTGAAAGAAATTAAGAAATAAAATTAGGAAAATATGTCATACAATTTTTATTTGAATTTTTGTGCTGTTCAGTAAGGAAGAAGGCCCGCGTGCGTTACAAATTTGTGCACATCTCTTACTCAAAACGAAAAACATGGACACTAAATCGAGTCCAGACAACTAACCGCGCTAACAGTGTTTACATTACTAACAGTGTTTAATTTTGGTTTCCATGATTTAATGTCAAAAATTCACCAATTTGAAAGAAATTAAAGAATAAACTTAGGAAAATATGTGATACAATATTTTATTCTTTGAATACCTTCAAGAAAGTAAATGTAATTTTGTTTAAAAAATGGATTTTCCTTTTTTATTTCCTATTTAATGTACTTACTAATTAAATAATTAAGCCCTATATAGAAGTATGTTAATTACACAATTTACACACTTTCACATAACTTAACCTATCAAAGAATAACAATGCAAATGAAGCGATAAAACTACAAATAGGAAAATTATTCTAATTTGTGGGAAACAATCGTCCAGTCAGTCCACCATTCCATTTTCGATTCTCAATTCTCATCTATATTCTCCGACTATATTTGCTGTTTCTCCATTTTACGTTTCGTGATTGATTGATACCATTTTGATTGGTTTTAAACGATCGCAAGCATTTCGTAAATCTGCGAAACAATGGAATGTCGAACGTTGCGCACCATTGTTGGCAAAACGCGAGTGGAATTTTAACCAAAAAGCCCCACAGACGTAGCCACAGTATTTTAACCAAAAGAGAGTAACCAAAAGCGTCGTCGTAGTGTTTCGTCGTCACGTAACCGAGCGAGATGCTATCCGACGAAATCGTGCGTTCCGCTCCAGGGAGGAGAAAAGTTTTCGCCGCGCACCGAAAAGTTTACATTTTCCGTTGATGTATGCCGCCCAACATCCACCAATGCAAACATTTCTTTTTCATTTTGAGTTGTAATATCGCATCATCTCTAGCTTTATCGAGCGTTTGTCGACGATTATAAACAATAACCCGGTTGTGCGGGTATATGTTGAGAAAAGTTGACCGTCGCAGTCGCAGCGAAATGTTGTTGCAATGGAACGAAGAAACGACATTGCTATTGCACGTTTTGCGGGGTGAATTTATATACGGAATGCTTTACAGTCGAATGCATATGTAAATATTGTGAAATGTTTATATGAGTCGCAGCATCGTAACGTTGATAATTTTTCTTGTTTTGTCGTTTTCTGCGTGCAGTTTGTTGATTTTGTTGCAGAAGGTTCCATCCTTTTCTTACGTAGTTTCTTGTTTAATATATCTGCGTTTCTTTAGCTTTGGTTTGTGCCCTTTGGGTAGATGAGGATGAGATGAATGATGCATGGTAAAGGATGAGATAAAACCTGCTGAGACATAGGCTTTTCAATTTTTTAAGTCTAAGTCTGTTTTCTTTGTTTCAAATAAATTCAAATTTAATTCAATTCAGTTTTCTTTTTTTTTTTTCTTCTTCCAATTTTTGTATTTTTATCTTTTAGTTTACTTTAATTATTATTTAATTATTTTTTAAAAAGTTATCACTTCACAAATACATTATCGAGGCCACGTCCCTCTAGGTAATATATACCCAATTTGCCAATTTTGACCCAATTTGAAAGTTAATCTTCTCACCTACCCCCTACAAGTCTTTCTCACTGCTAGAAAGATGTTAAACATTCGTTTGTCATCGGTGTATTGCTCAAAATATTGACGTTAAATCTTCGAGGCCACGCCCCCTCTCTCTTCTAGGCTAACCTATAGAGGCTACATAATATATATGGAACCCATAAATGGATTTCCTTCCTTATCATCATTGCAACGTTGAATTCGACAAACCATTGTCCACGATAGGAAAATTGAAGCAGAAAACAAACTTGGACAAGTTTACCATAGATGAATAAATGGAATGTCAACATGATTTAAGGTTTACGCTGAAGCGTATCTCCACGTCCTAATGATTAAACAAAGGTCGTCCATGTCGCGCATCGTCCCGTCGGCGTCGCCCGTCGCCCGTCGCGTCGCTCGGTTTGGTGGAGCTGTTTTAATATAGCCGAGCTACTTAGTGCGCCTTATACAAACGTGTCTATGGAGATTTACGACGCAATGCGTCTTCTGCAGCATGATGCGTACTGCTCCTCTTATAATACTGTTAGTGATTTACTACCGGTCTTGATATGCATTCGCGGTTGGGTGGCCATCACCTTCGTACACACTGGCTCGCCACCATCACCGTCACAGGTTTTTCGTACCTTTCTTAACTACTACGTACGCTTGCGCTGCTGAATAGAACAGACTCCAGCATACATACACACACATTCGCACACACACACACACACACACACACACACCCACCCACACACATACGCCAAAATACATATACAAAAAAAACTCACACAGCCATATGTAAAACACGCATGTCCACTAACGGTGGCACTGATGTATCTACTTCACCAGGGGTCGGCAACTCGACAACGATAATCTCAAAAAATATATAAAAATCCTGAATTATTAAAATATGTTTAAATGTTTACAGTTAATAGCATAGTTCATTATTTTCATCGAGAGAAAAATGTGCATGGGGTACCCCCTTCTTCGCCACTTTTAATTTCAAAAAATATTAAAAGTCTAAAGCTTTAAAAGTTAGTTAATGTTTGTTACACTTTTTTTAAAACTATTTTTAGAAAAAAAAAATGTCATAGTACCCCCGTTCGTACGCCACTGGATATGGAAAAATAAAATATTTCGATGAATCTCATCAAAATCTCATCAAAATGTTTAAAGTTACTTGCACAGTGCCTTCTTTTTCATCGAGAATAATTTACATGGGGTACCCCCCCCCACCCATTTTTTAATTATTAAAAAATGTAAAGTCGAAAACTTTAAAAATTAGAAATGTTTGTTACACTATTAAAAAAACTATTATTAGAAAAAAAAGTCCCATAAGACCCCCCGCCCGTACCCCGCCACTGTATATAAAAAAATAAAATATTTATTTCGATGATTCTCGTCAGGATCTGAACGTTTAAATTTGTCTGTCCTTGTGCATTTTTTTGTAGTCGAAATATGCAAAATTTTAGCAATTCCTTAAAAGTAGGTTGCCGACCCTTGTTTTGCGAAGTTTCTGCGTGGCCTGCAGGTAAATCTACGTGAAAAAAAAATGCACGAGTGAGCAGCAGCTTCAGAACAGCTAAGTGCACATTCAATGAGAGTGAATAAAAAAACCTGCGTCGACAACGCTTGCGCTACTGCAGTGATATCCTTTTCGTTCAAAGTCTGTGCAACTTTTTGTTATCCTGCTTTTTCCTCCTAGCCTTCTTTTTTCCAATCACACTGTGGTGCACCACATCACACCAAATGCCAGCTCACTACTGGTTATGCAAATATAGAAACATACATCGGCTGATTGTGATTGTGAGAGAATTGTTCAAATGGGTTGTGCTTGGTGTTTGTTGCTTAAATGCATTTGGCGAGAAAAGTGAAACATTTCTAACGCCTCGACGACGACGACGGCAAAGAAAAAGAAGAAGAAAAAGAAGGCGGGTTGTCACCGGAATGCAATTTAAATGCTCTTGTTAAATTTTCTCACATTATGTGTGTCTTTCTTTCGGTGTGCACTCCCGGGAACATAGCATAGAGTGAAAACATATATTCACCTGCTTTGAATGGAAGCGGAAGAAGGTGTTTCAACACGAATTAAATGGGTCTTAAATGTCCGAAATGTGATTAAGGTTGAAATTGTCGAAATGCACAAGGATAAAATGTAAGTGCATGGTGATAATTTAGATGTTAACGTTGTGGATCGGTGCTTTTTCTGGTTGTTTACGTGTTTACATGTTTGTTTGTTTGGAAAATAGATGTTTAATGGCATAAGAAAATTACTTCCTGAGTATTATCTCTCAAGTTCCAATGAAGGTGCTTAACGTAAAATACATTTAAATGATTATTTAAATTTAATTTCGTTGTTTTTGATGTTCAACCACTTCAGAACAAGGGACTTTTTAACTTTTTAATTCTTTTAAGAAAATAACACTTAGTATAATCTGAAAATATAATTCAAACATCTAATAATAAACTAATAAACAACACAAGTAAATTTTGGAAAACATTTTTTTTATTACAATGCAAGTTAAAATGAACAATAAAGCATTAAAAGTTAAACAAAGTTTGGTCTCAATTCGACCATTTCGTAAATTGAAAATCCGCTCTGTTATTGTTCATACCTTTGAACCATCATAACCCCATCTGAGAAGTTATGAGATGATGAAATCTTCATTCTTTCGGCAAATTAAGTTGAATCGATGTGGCTCTTCTTATTTAGTTAAAACAACTTACAGTTGACCACATGAACTCGAATATGCGACATGTATCGGTTAGATATCGACGGCGACGGCGACGTTCGGATGCATGTTAGATTCCGCTGGCGTTCGCTCTCGACGATCAAGGAGTGAACGCCGCGCCGTGTGGCCGCTGCAGCTTGTGCGAGAGCACCGTGCGATTAAGACATCATCATCATCAAGCGCGTCTTGCGCTCGCCGCGCGCACGTCTATGCGGCGTGAGGTTAAAAGATGACTTCATCGGAACCGCATCGATGATGATCGACTTATATACGATGGGAATTTGACAAACAAAAATAAAAAAACGCAAAAACTCTGTGCCACAGAAAAATTAAAATTACGATTGTTCTTTTGTAATTTAGCAGCCACGACTTTAGTCGATAAAATTTTGTTTTTATTTCTGTGATTAGTAACATAATGTTTATATAATCAACGTGTTGTTAAATCAACTTTATGAGAACTTATTCTTAAAAGTTAAATACGCCATTTTGTCATATTGTCATATTTTTCCTTCGAGGCCACGCCCCTTTAACACAAAATAACCTAAAATTATTTCGACGCCACGTTGTTCCTGCATTTTTTTTCTTTCAAAAGATATCCATGTATTTTTCTAAAAATATCGCTTTCTTTAAGCTTGTTTTTACTTCGAGGCCACGCCCCTTTAACACTAAACAAACTAAAATTATTTGGACGCCACGTCGTTCCTGCATCCTTTCAAAAGATATCAATGTATTTTTTTAAAAATATCGCTCTCTTTCTTTAAATTTTTTTACTTCGAGGCCACGCCTCCTTAACTCCTACTAAATGATCTACTTTTCAACTGTACTAATTTATTTAGGTTTTATTTTCAAACAGGAAAACTCCTGTAAACTCCTCTCTGAAACTCCTAGAAATCAATAATAAACAATTACGTCATTTTAATACTTCGAGGCCACGCCCCATTAACACCAAAAGCAAAAATATCGATATGTTCTAGATGCAAATATATATTAAATTCTTTAAAAAACGATGTATTTATTAATACAACTTCGTTAATCCAATATACTTTAATCGAGACCACGCCCCGATAAAATTAAATCTAAAAATTTCGGTATCCCTTAATTTACAACATACTATAATTTCCATAAAACGAAATTATAAAAGAATTTAACTTTTTCTATTCCTACATTCTTCGAGGCCACACCCCTCAAAAACAAACCGTGAAAATTTCGAAAATGTCTATGTTTAAAATACATTAAAAGCTCCGAGGTTGTTCATTAATTTAACATTTCTTTAATGCCATCAACAGTTTGACCTCTATCGTTTTAGGATTATATGAAAAACGTAACTTAACGATCGTTCGCTTTGTGTTGTGCATTTCCCCAAATGCTCAATCATGCATTGCGATGGGTTGCAATGCGCTTCGGTCAAAACGGTCCCGTATATGTTCAAAAGTTTACACCGATCACATTTATGAATTTCTCTTTCCGTCTCCCTCTCTTTCTCAATCAAACTCTATCTATCTCCTTCTTTTTATCGATTTATCCTCTCGCTGTTTTTTTTAAATTTTTATTTTCGATTCGAGGACTTATAATATGACTTATGGCGGAGCAGCGAGCAGAAAAGTGATCACGATGCACACCGTTTCATCTTCGAACCATTTGCGTTTGTTTCTCGCAATCGCATCTCGCGCGGCTGGCGATGGATGGAATTAACCATCGACGGGATTCACGTCGCTTGATCGATTGTTATTATCGAGCGGTAATTTTTCACCATATACTTGCCTATATGTGTATGTCTGTTGTGTGTGTGTATGTGTGTATATGTGTGTATATGTGTGTATATGTGTGTGCGAGTGTGTGAGTGCACGCGGCAACCAACGATTCGGCTACCAGCCGAACAATTTAATGCCGTGTGCGAGCACCAGAGTGCGTGTATGTTCTTCCAATTACCCGTTGAATCAATCAAAGATATTGTTAATGCGCCACCATAGATGTGGATATATCGAAGCAATGAATGTATACATGATGCGATAATCACGTGAAATGTTTCTCAATCTTGTTGTTGATCATATAAGAGTGCAGGACGAAATGTCGACACGGAAGAACGGTGATTACCTGCTTGTTAAAATGCGGTCTAGTACAACAAGTTATAAGGTGCCTCAAAGTGGCCGCCTGATACTGAGTTTCCCAAGTTTGCTATTTCACACCAGATTAGCAGCGATAGTAGGGTGTGATCGGGGCTTTAGAAAATTCGGTACTTTAAAAAAGTGACCTTATTTTGACTTCCTAAACACCTGTTCAAACCATACTCGCTATGATTCACAGCGACTTCCATATAGAAGAACCCTTAGAAAAGTTCTTGAAAAGTCTATTTAAATACCTGCAACTTGATCTACTTGTAATATGAAATTATGAGAGCAATCTCAGGTTGTTTTCTATTTACATTTGTGTATTCACGCAAATATTGTCAAATCGAAACAATTTATTTCGAATTTTAAGAAATTTCAATTTATTCAATGCTAATTTCCTGTGAAAGAGTCCTTAGAAAACTCCGTTTCTATAGACTCTAAATTAGCAGTTTCACAAGTTTGATATTTCCGTCGACCAAATTTTAACTATTTACTAGACAAGGTTTCAACAAGCTTGTGCAAGTCTGGCTAACATTTGAGTCGTCGAGACGGCTGTATCCCGAAAGTCCGAAACTGACTTATCCTTTTGACTTTTCAAGTACGGTTTTCCGCACCATCATTATTAAGTTAACCGTTTACAACACCGAAAAAATAATATACGCACTGGGTGTTGCAAATCCGGTTTTTCTACCAGGCCGAGAGAGAGAGAGAGACCATGCATCGCGCTCCCTTTCGCTACCACCCAGCATTATCGTGAAGGAAATACCAGCGATTAAGTGTGTTTAAAGTATGTGTAGATACTGTGTAATTGTCTGACATTTTTAAAAGGATTAATATATTTTCCCTGGTAAGTTTCTATCTAGATAATCTTCTAGGCGGCTTGATTCCGTGGAAATATGCAGGCGTGATATTCGATGCGAGAGTGACAAAGCCGGACAATATCTTGTATCTGGCGTATCTTTCTTAGGGGTTAGAACATCACCTATCTCCTTTTAATAGGTAAAAGATGACAAAGAAACCACGAAGCAATGGTACGCGCGTGGCTCAACGGCTGGTGACGCGCTGGCGTGACAAGCATGGCAAAACTCGGGCGAAGGGACGAACTGTTCAATGTCGGGTTGTAGCGAAAGAGAGCGCGATGGACAGTCTCTCTCTCTCTCTCTCTTTTAATAGCGCGGTCAGTTTTTGGAAACATTCAGTCCTCTCTATTGCGTACTTGAAACTCCGAAATTCTTTTTGAGCAAGACCCAGCGTGCGATGTGAACATACCCTAAGAATATATATAGATAAGAAGATACAAGAAGATAAGAAGAAGATACATAAGAAGATAGAGGTTGTGAATGATGTGCTAGGTTATCCTATGCTATCCGATGAAAGTTTTCAATTTTCCATAGATATAAGTTTCGTGAATTTTATTTATTGACAAAACCTACGTACCGGTTTTGCCAAAGTTGTTTTTTTTTAAACATCCAAGTCCAAGAAACCGGACATTTTTTGGTTTTAAGAGCACTTTTGCGCCTGTTAAAAAGGTATAAATCTCTGGCCAGTGTCTAACTTTCAGGGTTTCACCATTATTTCCCTTTAATCACATACTGGGTGTGAACACTAATCTACCCTAATATAACTTCAAAAAAAAAAACAGAAAAATTAAAACAGAAATAATCATACCCATGCGAAATGTAACGAAATTGGAAAGTTAATCACCTAATCACGGAGGAACAAACGAGTTTAATGAGGAAATCCAGATCATTAAGCAAAACAGATTGGCAACATCAGCAGCAGCGCAAAAGCGTAGAAGCAAATCAGCGTGTTTGTTGTGAGCGCTATCAGCATCACTCCTCGCGGGCAGGCAGGCACGCAGAGGAAGCTAAGACAATAAACACTCATCTATCATGGTAATTAAAATTGTTTTCAGAGGGCATGGCGATATAGTATATACGTAAGTTTCGCAAAAAGCATCAATCATCCGTTGTGTGAGTGCGTTTATATGCAAGCCGAACATATTGCAACCAAGAGGCAAGGCAACCCGTCGCCATCACCGCATTGTAATCAATTTCTCGATGTGAGGCGTTCGATTAATTTTATTAAAAATCCACACTTCCTATAATGCATCTGAAATTATAAGAGCAGCCTCAGGAAATTTACTATTTACATTTGTGTATTTATTTGTGGAAATATCGTCAAAATCGAAACTATTCATTTTGAATTTTAATAAATTTCAATTTTTTCAATACTAAGTTGGTGTGAAAGAGTCCTTAGAAGAAAACTCGGTTTCTATGGACTCTTTCACCCGAGATTAGCTGCGATCGTTGGATGTGATCGGGGCTTTAGAAAGTTAGGTACTTAAAAAAGTGACCTTATTTTGACTTGCTAAAGACCTGTTCAAACCATACTCGCTATGATTCGCTGCGATTTCCATATGGAAGGACCCTTAGAAAAGTTCTTGAAAAGTCGTCTATTTAAGTACGTGCAACTTGATCTACTTGTAATCTGAAATTATGAGAGCAGCCTCAGGTTATTTACTATTTACACCTGCAAATATCGTTAAATCAAAGCATTTAAGTTTGAATTTTAAGAAATTTCAATTTATGCAATGCTAATTTGGTGTGAAAGAGTCCTTAGAAAACTCGATTTCTATAAAGCCTTTTACACTAGATTAGCAGTGATAGCAGGATGTGATCAGGGCCTTAGAATATTCGGTACTTTACAAAACTGGTTTTATTTTTACTTCCTACGGACCTGCGAGTAGAGTGTTAAACTCTACTCGCTGCGAATCGCTGCGATTTGCATGGAAAAGAACCCTTAGAAAATGTTTTGAAAGAGTAGAGGCTAATACTATTGATAAGAAGAATAAGAAGAATTCAGTTTACTAAGCATACCCTCCGAGAATCAAACTCACGGCCTTGTTCACAACAGACATTGTTGTAAATTTAATTCTTATTATGACGATAGACATCAAACAGAATTAATCACGTTCTGGCTTTTAAGCTTCGTTATTAGAAATATGAGGATTGCAAGTATGAAATAACAAAACAACAGGCACGATATTAGTGTGAATACACTCTTAGATTTACTTGTATTTATAAGATAATCCAAATTAAACCGGCATAATTACAACTGGAATTTACAATTGTGGTTATTATTATGTTTCTACCGAATTTGCAATTATATGCAAATGTGGAATGAAACGGAATGGCGAATAAAGGCTATAAATGACGCTTTAAAAGGCTGAGAATGGGTTTTAGTGCGTTAAGGAAATGCGTTCATTCTCTGGCTGTAGATGGGAAATACCAATAAACTTCGGCGCTTAATCGCATTGGCATCACACACACGTTCGTTGTTGATATTCCATTTATAAGCCTAAAAGATGCAATTTATGTGTTCACTTATACTAACAATAAACAACAACAGGCTCGTAAATTTCATCCACGCATTCTTGCTTGCATATTGTTGCATCTTATATGGCCTGTAAAAAAGTAAGATTGAAATTTGTTTTATTCTAGATTATTTTCAACGTTAATTTCGAATTTATGGTAATCTTATGCTAATTTTCTTATTAATATGAATTAATATGGTTTGAGAAATTGTAATGAAGCTTGAAAGTTGCTTGCGTCGCAAAGGTAGTAAGTCAAACTTGATTTCCATAAAATAAAAAAGAGAAAATGTTGACGAATATGGAAATGTAGAGTTAAAAAAAATGCTTTTAAAAATAAAACATTTGCAAAATATTCTGCTGGCCTGTTTTGGTTTCATAAATTGTAATTCTTTGAATGTATAAATCTGACTTCGGATTATTTCCTAAATAATTCAAACCCCGTCAATCTGCGGTTTAACTTGTGGTGGTCACTAACCGCGGCTCCTCCACGAAACACGAAGAAATATCAACATCCGTCGAAATTCTAATCATCCAGACATAAACATCCCGAATGCAATTCCCCCCAATCAGCATCAGTCCGAGAGTCCGAGCAGTCTTCAGTAGCGAGTCCATCTTCAGAAGCTAGTTCGTTGTCATCTGCAAGTCCGACATCAGCAGCCGCCACCCAGCGAGTCTGCCGTCATCGGCCGTCTTCACCTGCAAGTCCATCGTCAGCAGATAGTCCATCTTCAACAGCGAGTCTATTTTCAGTAGCCAGTCCGTCGTCATCTTCGAATCCGACATCAGCAGCCGGAACCCGAGAGTCCTCCGTCATCACCGAGTCCGTCACTGAGCCCATCACCGGCAGTCTTCAATAACGAGTCCGTCGTCATCTACCAGTCCGACATCAGCAGCCGCCCCCAGCGGCTCAGCACTCAGTCATCACCTAGTCCATTGCCGAGAGTCCGTTACTGAGTCCGTCACCGGCAGTCTTCAGTAGCGAGTCCATCTTCAGTAGCCAGTCCATATTCAGCAGTAGGTCCGACATCAACAGCCTCCATCACTGCCGTTATCACCGAGTCCGTCACCGGCAGTCTTGATTTGTGAGTCTATTATCTTCAGCAGTCAGTGTCCTCCGTCATCACCTAGTCCATTGCCGAGAGTCGAGAGTCCGTCACCGGCAGTCTTCAGCAGCGAGTCCATCTTCAGTAGCCAATGCATATTCAGCAGACTGTCGCAACATCAGCAGCCTCCATCGCCGCCGTCATCATCGAGTCCGTCACCGGCAGTCTGCACTTGAGAGTCTATTTTCAGCAGCTAGTCCGATCACCTCCGCCTGCCGTCCCGCCAAGAAACTCCACATTATCTCTTTTATTGTGACGCAAACAAACTAATGCACAACAAACTAAAAGTGCATGCACCGCTACTCTTAGAATTAACCTTTCTTTCCTTTTGCTACAACTACCAACACCGGTTGATTTATATTGTGTCCGACGCACTCCGATTGCCAACATTAGTTATTCATTATTTAGCCAATGAGCAAACGCAGAAAAAGCATGTTATTAGCCTGACGAGATGGTGACCATTAGTTGCTGCTCATGCTCACAGTATTACAAGGCCCCCACCGCAAACGATTTATGCCCGCCTTTATCGCTCGCCGAGCAAATAATATCGACTAGTTTGCACATTAATTAGTTGCTAATGAATGGCGACTCACCGACATTGATTTGCTTTAATTTATTTCGATGGGTTGCACACTTACACACGTGTAAAATACGTAAAGAAGTTTGCGGAAAACGTTGTGGAATCTTAATAAGTATAACTTTATATGGTTTTAACGTTTTTACTCATAAATAATTAATAATTTGAAGATTTATGGCGTTTATGTTTATTTCCGAAATGCCTATTAACATATTTCTTCCCTTGCTTCTTTGCATTCTTATTCATATTATTGTTTTCTATACAAAACAAAACAAGTGAAAGTAATATTTAATAAAGATTTGAAGCGTGCAAAATACAATTCAATTAGAAATATATCGCACCTGGAATTTTTCGCAGTAACAGGTGTGGTTTTAACACGTATGTTAAGCCATAATCAACCAATATACATATCTTTATTACCATGCTTAAATTCGATGAATTGAACAACGCCCATAATTATCCCATTGAAATATGCCAGGAATGTTAAAAAGGTTGACGGCGAATTTATTTACGGTTAACCTAACCTTTGTATTTTCTTTGAAGTAAACAGAAGACATTAAACTGTCTTTCGTGACGACTTAGCAGAGCACACAAGAATGCGTCTCTTTTGCAAGTGTATTTTTTCGCAGAAATACGCTGAGGAAATTATTTGCGAACGTAGTGGTACTAATTATTGTATAAAACCACTGTAATTAGTCATTATGAAAACCATGCGCGTTATGCACTTAAGAACTCGCGAAATGTCGTCGTTTTTTTTTACATTGACCTTTAATTTATTAGTGTTACTGTAAACGGACTTAAAGGAACCGTTACTTTTGTAATTTAAGAAGAAAATATGAATATATGTAACTCTTTGAATACTTTTTGAAAAGTGATATCTTATCAGAATATGAGAAGAAAAGTTTCAAGTTTCTATTTTCCTTTCTACATATGAAAAATTTGAAGCTCAATATTTGATGGTATAAATTAGAAAAGTGTAACAAAATATATATCAACAGAAAGGGCATGATTTCTACTTTAAAATAATGAAAACAAATTGTTATTATTTACAGTAACAATCGAGTTATGCGGCTTTAAACAACTAAAATAACTAAAACTGTCGTGAACGTCGAAATTTTGCCATTTATTTTTAGTTTTTCCATTTGTAAAATGTTTACGCTTAATTATTTCAATGTATTGATAATAGAAATATAAAATATTATACATCATTCAAAAGCGAATGATTTCTACTTTTATATAATGAAAACAAATTGTTACTATTTACAATAACAACCGAGTTATGCGGCTTTAAACTACTAAAATAACGAAAACTGTCGTGAACGTCTAAATTTTGCCATTTATTTTTAGTTTTTCCATTTGTAAAATGTATTGATAATAGAAATATAACTTATTATACATAATTCAAAAGCGTATGATTTCTACTTTTAAATAATGAAAACACATTGTTACTACTTACAATAGAAACAGAGTTATTGAGCTTTGAATGTATTATTCGTGAAATTACATTTTTTAAGCAATTAATGTTTTAGGTAAATTTTTTCCAAATAATTATAAAAGAAATTAGTTTTATATATAAATAGAAATTAGAGATTTTCGACTTTCATATGGTTCTAGATAAGTTTAATTATTCTTAAATTTGTCGTAGTTATCGAACAAGAAACGTAAACATATAAATTTAGCTATTTTTTCAAAAATTTTCCATTTTGTAAAATGTTTACGCTGAATTATCTCAGTATATTGATAATGGAAATGTAATATATTGTACATCATTGAAAATCGCATGATTTCACTTTTTAAATATTGGAAACAGATTGTAAATGCTTATAATAACAACCGAGTTATTGAACTTTGAATATATTATTCGCGAAATGACATTTTTTAAGGAATTAATGTTTCAGGCCAATTTTCTTCAAATAAATATATAAACAAATAGTTATTTCATATACTAATAGGAAGTAGAGGCTTTGTACTTTCATATGGTTCCAGATATGTTTAATTATTCATAAATTTGTCGTAGTTATCAAACAATAAACGTAAACGTATAAATTTTGCCATTTTTTCAATTTTTCCATTTTGTCAAATGTTTACCCTTAATTATTTCTATGTATTGATAATAGAAATATAACATATTATACATCATTGAAAAGAGCATGATTCCTACTTTTAAATAATAAAAACAGATTATTATTATCTACAATAACAACCGAGTTATTGGGTTTTGAATATATTATTCGCGAAATGACGAAATTTTTGAAGAATTTAATGTTTCAAGTTATGTTACTTGAAATAATTATAAAAGAAATACATCTTTAAATACTCCTATTATAACCTATACTATAAACTATACGACACTGATACATATTATCTTACCATAATAACCTTCCCCTTATGCACATTATATATTGTACATGCAAAAATTTATAACTTAGCGTAAAGTAAATATACATTTTATGATAATGACTCGTGTATGCCAGCAAAGTTTGGAATTCATTTGAATAAAATTTAGCAAAGCATTCAGACAAGTCACTTACCCACGCTCACATGCGCGTGTATAGCACATAAGACTGTATAGCGCTAAAAAAATATAACGCAAATTTATGCAGAAGGGTTCATAAATATACAGGGCACTTTCTGCACCCCGCCGAGCATGTCAGCGATAATTCAACCTTGTTAGCTGTGTTTCACGCAAACATTTTGATGTTTCACGTCATTATTAATTGTTTTTATTGTGGTTTAAGGAGGTTTCTCAGATGTATGAGAGTTTGTGTGTATGTGTGTGGAGGGACAGGTTGTAGTGTGTTACACCTGGAGTGTAATCACGCACTCGTATTCATTCCGAAATTCATACGTACGCGTGTGCAAAGTCTAACCAAACACGAATAAGGCAAAGAAATATAGAAATGGAGAAATGAGCTTGACCTTGCATCGTACAGAGGTGGTTTTAATTTTTTTTATTGTAATTGATACGTTTTATAAATATATTTTTTACTTTTTGTGGGGACTCGCTGCTGAAGATGGATTCGCAGGTGTAGACTACCGGTGACGGACTCTGTGACGGGCTCGGCGACGGCGGATTATGGCGATGGACTAGCTGATGACGACGGACTTACTAGAGGCGGCTGGTGATGTCGGACTTGCTGTTGACGACTGACTGGCTTCTGAAGATGGATTCGATAATGAGTAGTGCCGGTGGACGGACTCTGTGACGGACTCGATGACGGAGGACTGTGGCCATGGACAAGCTGATGACGGCGGATTCGCTGGTGGCGGCTGCCGATGTCGGACTCTCAGATGAGGACGGGCTAGCTACTGAAGATGGACTCGCTACTGAAGACTGCCGATAACGGACTCTGTGATGGACTCGGTGACGGAGGACTATGGCGATGAACTCACCGATCACGGCGAACTCGGTAGTGGCGACTGCTGATATCAGACTCGCTGATGAGGACAGACTGGCCACTGAAGATGGACTCGCTACTGAAGACTGCCGGTGACGAACTCGGAGACGATGGATTCTGGCGATGGAGTAGCTGATGACGGCGGACTTGCTGATGGAGGCTGCTGATGTCAGACTAGCAGATGACGACTGACTGGCTACTGAAGATGGACTCACTACTGATTACTGCCGGTGACGGACTCGGTAACGGTGGATGATTGCGACGGATTATCAGATGCCGGCTGACTGGCTACTGAAGATGGATTCGCTACTGATGACTGCCGGTGACGGATTAACTGCCGTTTGTTAGGAATTGGTCGACTAGATATACCCCGAAAGGCAATAAAAATGCATCGCAGAAACGCGAGCGTCACAATCTCGTGATCACGATTTCAAAGCTTCAGCCTTTGGGATGTTTATGTCTGGATGATTAGGATTTCGGCGAATGTTAATATTTCTATGTTCTTCGTGCGTGAGCCGCGGTTAGTGACCGCCACAATTTCTTTTCTACTGAATAAAAAATGAAAAACAATATTTTTATAGTCGTAGTGTTTTTTTTTTAAATATTTAATATTTATAGATATACTCATGCATTTGAACTGTTTCGCGCATAAGTCGCTGAAGTAAGCGCAAAACAGTTGGTATTGCGTTCCAATGGTGAAATTAGTTTTTTTTATTAAAAGCAATTGCTGTTAAAGCACTTTGTACCGCCGTAAATCTTCCACACGGGCTTTTTGCGCTCACGTGTGGCGTGGTGATTTTGCTCACGGGCCGACGCGGTGCGCCGTCGCAAGTTTATCGGCTAATACTATTAAACCGTCTCAGCTGGTAGACCAACGAGTGAGATGATTCTTAAGCTCTGCAGACAACAGCAATGCAACTAGCCTTCAGCCTAATACGGGAATTTGTTCGAATTTATGAGGGTCGACGAGTCGACGAGTGCGTTCCAAACTACCTGCTTGTTACATTCCAATGTCTGCTATTTATTTATTTACAAATTACTTGAATAGATGATTATCTCTAACATAAGTTTGTCATTGTTTATAAATATTCTACAAGGGAAAAATCGATTTTTACATTAATTTTTATGGAAAAATTTGATTTTTCTCCCATGATTGATTCGTCTGATTCTTAAAAATGTTTAGACAAAAGATCATGATTTTCCACATAATTACAATAAAAATATGTTGTATTGAATATTTATAGAAAGTAGTTAGCTAGACGCCGGCAACGCCCAAAAAAAGAACTTAATAAATCCTTAGATATATTCCTCGAAATTAGTTTAAAACCATGTTTTTAAGCACCACTAACAATAAGTGTAAGAAGTTCATTCTGTTTGTTTTCCAATGCGGTTCTTTGAAGCTTGATTTTCGAACCAACTTTCTATCGAACACATTTAGTTGATTATGTTTTTAGTAAGTTTATTTTTAAAATTATTGTGATTCGATTCGAATCTAATCAAGCAATATAGGACGAAATAATAGCATTTGCACCAATCAACCAACCAAGGTGATTCCAATCGATGGGTATTTCAGTTGATGGTCCCTGACAAATTCATAATAAGACCGATTGTGCCAAACGATATGCATTCATGAATCAGTGCCGGTGCACAACCTTGTTTGCAGCTTGGCACCTAAGTATCTAATCGCAGGTGCCTTTCCGCTTGGCTTTAATAAAGCGATAATACGAATATAATCAGAAAGCTGAGATGGAATCGGCGAATCAATGCCAACGCTAATCAGCGACCACATCAGGCCAAACGATGTGGGAATTGTGATACCGTTGGCTAGCTATCAAACACGTTGACAGATCCACATTATTCACGGAATAATCACGGAATAAAGTAATATAAATGCATCAAGTGTATCTGAAACAAGTGTAATAGCATCAAACGAAATCACTTTTTTCCTCTTCAGTTGTGTATAGTTCAATATAGATTTCGATTCGATTAGGAAATGACGTTACTGGTGTATACAAGACTTTATCGAAATGCGTTCAAATGGGCATATTGTTGCACGGTGTTTGTCTGCGTGTATTTGTGATATTGAAAAATGCAAAAATTTAAATATGAATCCTACGGATGTTCATAACCTTACTGTTCTATGCAAGACTGTATCGAAATGGGTTCATAGTAGCACATTGCTGCAAGGTATATGTCTGTGTGTATTTGTGATATTTAAAAATGCATATATTTAAATATGAATCCTTCGCATGTTCATAACCTTACTGTTCTATGCAAGACTATATCGAAATGGGTTCATAGTAGCACATTGCTGCAAGGTATATGTCTGTGTGTATTTATGATATTTAAAAATGCATATATTTAAATATGAATCCTACGCATGTTCATAACCTTACTGTTCTATGCAAGACTGTATCGAAATGGGTTCATAGTAGCACATTGCTGCAAGGTATATGT